>JAEMUL010000128.1:12500-16643 GCA_034510155.1 Eucriotettix oculatus | reverse complement strand
TAAGTTAAGTTAAGTTAAGTTAAGTTAAGTTAAGTTAAGTTAAGTTAAGTTAAGTTAAGTTAAGTTAAGTTAAGTTAAGTTAAGTTAAGTTAAGTTAAGTTAAGTTAAGTTAAGTTAAGTTAAGTTAAGTTAAGTTAAGTTAAGTTAAGTTAAGTTAAGTTAAGTTAAGTTAAGTTAAGTTAAGTTAAGTTAAGTTAAGTTAAGTTAAGTTAAGTTAAGTTAAGTTAAGTTAAGTTAAGTTAAGTTAAGTTAAGTTAAGTTAAGTTTAAGTTAAGTTAAGTTAAGTTAAGTTAAGTTAAGTTAAGTTTAAGTTAAGTTAAGTTAAGTTAAGTTAAGTTAAGTTAAGTTAAGTTAAGTTAAGTTAAGTTAAGTTAAGTTAAGTTAAGTTAAGTTAAGTTAAGTTTAAGTTAAGTTAAGTTAAGTTAAGTTAAGTTAAGTTAAGTTAAGTTAAGTTAAGTTAAGTTAAGTTAAGTTAAGTTAAGTTAAGTTAAGTTAAGTTAAGTTAAGTTAAGTTAAGTTAAGTTAAGTTAAGTTAAGTTAAGTTAAGTTAAGTTAAGTTAAGTTAAGTTAAGTTAAGTTAAGTTAAGTTAAGTTAAGTTAAGTTAAGTTAAGTTAAGTTAAGTTAAGTTAAGTTAAGTTTAAGTTAAGTTAAGTTAAGTTAAGTTAAGTTAAGTTAAGTTAAGTTAAGTTAAGTTAAGTTAAGTTAAGTTAAGTTAAGTTAAGTTAAGTTAAGTTAAGTTAAGTTAAGTTAAGTTAAGTTAAGTTAAGTTAAGTTAAGTTAAGTTAAGTTAAGTTAAGTTAAGTTAAGTTAAGTTAAGTTAAGTTAAGTTAAGTTAAGTTAAGTTAAGTTAAGTTAAGTTAAGTTAAGTTAAGTTAAGTTAAGTTAAGTTAAGTTAAGTTAAGTTAAGTTAAGTTAAGTTAAGTTAAGTTAAGTTAAGTTAAGTTAAGTTAAGTTAAGTTAAGTTAAGTTAAGTTAAGTTAAGTTAAGTTAAGTTAAGTTAAGTTAAGTTAAGTTAAGTTAAGTTAAGTTAAGTTAAGTTAAGTTAAGTTAAGTTAAGTTAAGTTAAGTTAAGTTAAGTTAAGTTAAGTTAAGTTAAGTTAAGTTAAGTTAAGTTAAGTTAAGTTTAAGTTAAGTTAAGTTAAGTTAAGTTAAGTTAAGTTAAGTTAAGTTAAGTTAAGTTAAGTTAAGTTAAGTTAAGTTAAGTTAAGTTAAGTTAAGTTAAGTTAAGTTAAGTTAAGTTTAAGTTAAGTTAAGTTAAGTTAAGTTAAGTTAAGTTAAGTTAAGTTAAGTTAAGTTAAGTTAAGTTAAGTTAAGTTAAGTTAAGTTAAGTTAAGTTAAGTTAAGTTAAGTTAAGTTAAGTTAAGTTAAGTTAAGTTAAGTTAAGTTAAGTTAAGTTAAGTTAAGTTAAGTTAAGTTAAGTTAAGTTAAGTTAAGTTAAGTTAAGTTAAGTTAAGTTAAGTTAAGTTAAGTTAAGTTAAGTTAAGTTAAGTTAAGTTAAGTTAAGTTAAGTTAAGTTAAGTTAAGTTAAGTTAAGTTAAGTTAAGTTAAGTTAAGTTAAGTTAAGTTTAAGTTAAGTTAAGTTAAGTTAAGTTAAGTTAAGTTAAGTTAAGTTTAAGTTAAGTTAAGTTAAGTTAAGTTAAGTTAAGTTAAGTTAAGTTAAGTTAAGTTAAGTTAAGTTAAGTTAAGTTAAGTTAAGTTAAGTTAAGTTAAGTTAAGTTAAGTTAAGTTAAGTTAAGTTAAGTTAAGTTAAGTTAAGTTAAGTTAAGTTAAGTTAAGTTAAGTTAAGTTAAGTTAAGTTAAGTTAAGTTAAGTTAAGTTAAGTTAAGTTAAGTTAAGTTAAGTTAAGTTAAGTTAAGTTAAGTTAAGTTAAGTTAAGTTAAGTTAAGTTAAGTTAAGTTAAGTTAAGTTAAGTTAAGTTAAGTTAAGTTAAGTTAAGTTAAGTTAAGTTAAGTTAAGTTAAGTTAAGTTAAGTTAAGTTAAGTTAAGTTAAGTTAAGTTAAGTTAAGTTAAGTTAAGTTAAGTTAAGTTAAGTTAAGTTAAGTTAAGTTAAGTTAAGTTAAGTTAAGTTAAGTTTAAGTTAAGTTAAGTTAAGTTAAGTTAAGTTAAGTTAAGTTAAGTTAAGTTAAGTTAAGTTAAGTTAAGTTAAGTTAAGTTAAGTTAAGTTAAGTTAAGTTAAGTTAAGTTAAGTTAAGTTAAGTTAAGTTAAGTTAAGTTAAGTTAAGTTAAGTTAAGTTAAGTTAAGTTAAGTTAAGTTAAGTTAAGTTAAGTTAAGTTAAGTTAAGTTAAGTTAAGTTAAGTTAAGTTAAGTTAAGTTAAGTTAAGTTAAGTTAAGTTAAGTTAAGTTAAGTTAAGTTAAGTTAAGTTAAGTTAAGTTAAGTTAAGTTAAGTTAAGTTAAGTTAAGTTAAGTTAAGTTAAGTTAAGTTTAAGTTAAGTTAAGTTAAGTTAAGTTAAGTTAAGTTAAGTTAAGTTAAGTTAAGTTAAGTTAAGTTAAGTTAAGTTAAGTTAAGTTAAGTTAAGTTAAGTTAAGTTAAGTTAAGTTAAGTTAAGTTAAGTTAAGTTAAGTTAAGTTAAGTTAAGTTAAGTTAAGTTAAGTTAAGTTAAGTTAAGTTAAGTTAAGTTAAGTTAAGTTAAGTTAAGTTTAAGTTAAGTTAAGTTAAGTTAAGTTAAGTTAAGTTAAGTTAAGTTAAGTTAAGTTAAGTTAAGTTAAGTTAAGTTAAGTTAAGTTAAGTTAAGTTAAGTTAAGTTAAGTTAAGTTAAGTTAAGTTAAGTTAAGTTAAGTTAAGTTAAGTTAAGTTAAGTTTAAGTTAAGTTAAGTTAAGTTAAGTTAAGTTAAGTTAAGTTAAGTTAAGTTAAGTTAAGTTAAGTTAAGTTAAGTTAAGTTAAGTTAAGTTAAGTTAAGTTAAGTTAAGTTAAGTTAAGTTAAGTTAAGTTAAGTTTAAGTTAAGTTAAGTTAAGTTAAGTTAAGTTAAGTTAAGTTAAGTTAAGTTAAGTTAAGTTAAGTTAAGTTAAGTTAAGTTAAGTTAAGTTAAGTTAAGTTAAGTTAAGTTAAGTTAAGTTAAGTTAAGTTAAGTTTAAGTTAAGTTAAGTTAAGTTAAGTTAAGTTAAGTTAAGTTAAGTTAAGTTAAGTTAAGTTAAGTTAAGTTAAGTTAAGTTAAGTTAAGTTAAGTTAAGTTTAAGTTAAGTTAAGTTAAGTTAAGTTAAGTTAAGTTAAGTTAAGTTAAGTTAAGTTAAGTTAAGTTAAGTTAAGTTAAGTTAAGTTAAGTTAAGTTAAGTTAAGTTAAGTTAAGTTAAGTTAAGTTAAGTTAAGTTAAGTTAAGTTAAGTTAAGTTAAGTTAAGTTAAGTTAAGTTAAGTTAAGTTAAGTTAAGTTAAGTTAAGTTAAGTTAAGTTAAGTTAAGTTAAGTTAAGTTAAGTTAAGTTAAGTTAAGTTAAGTTAAGTTAAGTTAAGTTAAGTTAAGTTAAGTTAAGTTAAGTTAAGTTAAGTTAAGTTAAGTTAAGTTAAGTTAAGTTAAGTTAAGTTTAAGTTAAGTTAAGTTAAGTTAAGTTAAGTTAAGTTAAGTTAAGTTAAGTTAAGTTAAGTTAAGTTAAGTTAAGTTAAGTTAAGTTAAGTTAAGTTAAGTTAAGTTAAGTTAAGTTAAGTTAAGTTAAGTTAAGTTAAGTTAAGTTAAGTTAAGTTAAGTTAAGTTAAGTTAAGTTAAGTTTAAGTTAAGTTAAGTTAAGTTAAGTTAAGTTAAGTTAAGTTAAGTTAAGTTAAGTTAAGTTAAGTTAAGTTAAGTTAAGTTAAGTTAAGTTAAGTTAAGTTTAAGTTAAGTTAAGTTAAGTTAAGTTAAGTTAAGTTAAGTTAAGTTAAGTTAAGTTAAGTTAAGTTAAGTTAAGTTAAGTTAAGTTAAGTTAAGTTAAGTTAAGTTAAGTTAAGTTAAGTTAAGTTAAGTTAAGTTAAGTTAAGTTAAGTTAAGTTAAGTTAAGTTAAGTTAAGTTAAGTTAAGTTAAGTTAAGTTAAGTTAAGTTAAGTTAAGTTAAGTTAAGTTAAGTTAAGTTAAGTTAAGTTAAGTTAAGTTAAGTTAAGTTTAAGTTAAGTTAAGTTAAGTTAAGTTAAGTTAAGTTAAGTTAAGTTAAGTTAAGTTAAGTTAAGTTAAGTTAAG
>JAEMUL010000128.1:0-7500 GCA_034510155.1 Eucriotettix oculatus | reverse complement strand
TTAAGTTAAGTTAAGTTAAGTTAAGTTAAGTTAAGTTAAGTTAAGTTAAGTTAAGTTAAGTTAAGTTAAGTTAAGTTAAGTTAAGTTAAGTTAAGTTAAGTTAAGTTAAGTTAAGTTAAGTTAAGTTAAGTTAAGTTAAGTTAAGTTAAGTTAAGTTAAGTTAAGTTAAGTTAAGTTTAAGTTAAGTTAAGTTAAGTTAAGTTAAGTTAAGTTAAGTTAAGTTAAGTTAAGTTAAGTTAAGTTAAGTTAAGTTAAGTTAAGTTAAGTTAAGTTAAGTTAAGTTAAGTTAAGTTAAGTTAAGTTAAGTTAAGTTAAGTTAAGTTAAGTTAAGTTAAGTTAAGTTAAGTTAAGTTAAGTTAAGTTAAGTTAAGTTAAGTTAAGTTAAGTTAAGTTAAGTTAAGTTAAGTTAAGTTAAGTTAAGTTAAGTTAAGTTAAGTTAAGTTAAGTTAAGTTAAGTTAAGTTAAGTTAAGTTAAGTTAAGTTAAGTTAAGTTAAGTTAAGTTAAGTTAAGTTAAGTTAAGTTAAGTTAAGTTAAGTTAAGTTAAGTTAAGTTAAGTTAAGTTAAGTTAAGTTAAGTTAAGTTAAGTTAAGTTAAGTTAAGTTAAGTTAAGTTAAGTTAAGTTAAGTTAAGTTTAAGTTAAGTTAAGTTAAGTTAAGTTAAGTTAAGTTAAGTTAAGTTAAGTTAAGTTAAGTTAAGTTAAGTTAAGTTAAGTTAAGTTAAGTTAAGTTAAGTTAAGTTAAGTTAAGTTAAGTTAAGTTAAGTTAAGTTAAGTTAAGTTAAGTTAAGTTAAGTTAAGTTAAGTTAAGTTAAGTTAAGTTAAGTTAAGTTAAGTTAAGTTAAGTTAAGTTAAGTTAAGTTAAGTTAAGTTAAGTTAAGTTAAGTTAAGTTAAGTTAAGTTAAGTTAAGTTAAGTTAAGTTAAGTTAAGTTAAGTTAAGTTAAGTTAAGTTAAGTTAAGTTAAGTTAAGTTAAGTTAAGTTAAGTTAAGTTAAGTTAAGTTAAGTTAAGTTAAGTTAAGTTAAGTTAAGTTAAGTTAAGTTAAGTTAAGTTAAGTTAAGTTAAGTTAAGTTAAGTTAAGTTAAGTTAAGTTAAGTTAAGTTAAGTTAAGTTAAGTTAAGTTAAGTTAAGTTAAGTTTAAGTTAAGTTAAGTTAAGTTAAGTTAAGTTAAGTTAAGTTAAGTTAAGTTAAGTTAAGTTAAGTTAAGTTAAGTTAAGTTAAGTTAAGTTAAGTTAAGTTAAGTTAAGTTAAGTTAAGTTAAGTTAAGTTAAGTTAAGTTAAGTTAAGTTAAGTTAAGTTAAGTTAAGTTAAGTTAAGTTAAGTTAAGTTAAGTTTAAGTTAAGTTAAGTTAAGTTAAGTTAAGTTAAGTTAAGTTAAGTTAAGTTAAGTTAAGTTAAGTTAAGTTAAGTTAAGTTAAGTTAAGTTAAGTTAAGTTAAGTTAAGTTAAGTTAAGTTAAGTTAAGTTAAGTTAAGTTAAGTTTAAGTTAAGTTAAGTTAAGTTAAGTTAAGTTAAGTTAAGTTAAGTTAAGTTAAGTTAAGTTAAGTTAAGTTAAGTTAAGTTAAGTTAAGTTAAGTTAAGTTAAGTTAAGTTAAGTTAAGTTAAGTTAAGTTAAGTTAAGTTAAGTTAAGTTTAAGTTAAGTTAAGTTAAGTTAAGTTAAGTTAAGTTAAGTTAAGTTAAGTTAAGTTAAGTTAAGTTAAGTTAAGTTAAGTTAAGTTAAGTTAAGTTAAGTTAAGTTAAGTTAAGTTAAGTTAAGTTAAGTTAAGTTAAGTTAAGTTAAGTTAAGTTAAGTTAAGTTAAGTTAAGTTAAGTTAAGTTAAGTTAAGTTAAGTTAAGTTAAGTTAAGTTAAGTTAAGTTAAGTTAAGTTAAGTTAAGTTAAGTTAAGTTAAGTTAAGTTAAGTTAAGTTAAGTTAAGTTAAGTTAAGTTAAGTTAAGTTAAGTTAAGTTAAGTTAAGTTAAGTTAAGTTAAGTTAAGTTAAGTTAAGTTAAGTTAAGTTTAAGTTAAGTTAAGTTAAGTTAAGTTAAGTTAAGTTAAGTTAAGTTAAGTTAAGTTAAGTTAAGTTAAGTTAAGTTAAGTTAAGTTAAGTTAAGTTAAGTTAAGTTTAAGTTAAGTTAAGTTAAGTTAAGTTAAGTTAAGTTAAGTTAAGTTAAGTTAAGTTAAGTTAAGTTAAGTTTAAGTTAAGTTAAGTTAAGTTAAGTTAAGTTAAGTTAAGTTAAGTTAAGTTAAGTTAAGTTAAGTTAAGTTAAGTTAAGTTAAGTTAAGTTAAGTTAAGTTAAGTTAAGTTAAGTTAAGTTAAGTTAAGTTAAGTTAAGTTAAGTTAAGTTAAGTTAAGTTAAGTTAAGTTAAGTTAAGTTAAGTTAAGTTAAGTTAAGTTAAGTTAAGTTAAGTTAAGTTAAGTTAAGTTAAGTTAAGTTAAGTTAAGTTAAGTTAAGTTAAGTTAAGTTAAGTTAAGTTAAGTTAAGTTAAGTTAAGTTAAGTTAAGTTAAGTTAAGTTAAGTTAAGTTAAGTTAAGTTAAGTTAAGTTAAGTTAAGTTAAGTTTAAGTTAAGTTAAGTTAAGTTAAGTTAAGTTAAGTTAAGTTAAGTTAAGTTAAGTTAAGTTAAGTTAAGTTAAGTTAAGTTAAGTTAAGTTAAGTTAAGTTAAGTTAAGTTAAGTTAAGTTAAGTTAAGTTAAGTTAAGTTAAGTTAAGTTAAGTTAAGTTAAGTTAAGTTAAGTTAAGTTAAGTTAAGTTAAGTTAAGTTAAGTTAAGTTAAGTTAAGTTAAGTTAAGTTAAGTTAAGTTAAGTTAAGTTAAGTTAAGTTAAGTTAAGTTAAGTTAAGTTAAGTTAAGTTAAGTTAAGTTAAGTTAAGTTAAGTTAAGTTAAGTTAAGTTAAGTTAAGTTAAGTTAAGTTAAGTTAAGTTAAGTTAAGTTAAGTTAAGTTTAAGTTAAGTTAAGTTAAGTTAAGTTAAGTTAAGTTAAGTTAAGTTAAGTTAAGTTAAGTTAAGTTAAGTTAAGTTAAGTTAAGTTAAGTTAAGTTAAGTTAAGTTAAGTTAAGTTAAGTTAAGTTAAGTTAAGTTAAGTTAAGTTAAGTTAAGTTAAGTTAAGTTAAGTTAAGTTAAGTTAAGTTAAGTTAAGTTAAGTTAAGTTAAGTTAAGTTAAGTTAAGTTAAGTTAAGTTAAGTTAAGTTAAGTTAAGTTAAGTTAAGTTAAGTTAAGTTAAGTTAAGTTAAGTTAAGTTAAGTTAAGTTAAGTTAAGTTAAGTTAAGTTAAGTTAAGTTAAGTTAAGTTAAGTTAAGTTAAGTTAAGTTAAGTTAAGTTAAGTTAAGTTAAGTTAAGTTAAGTTAAGTTAAGTTAAGTTAAGTTAAGTTAAGTTAAGTTAAGTTAAGTTAAGTTAAGTTAAGTTAAGTTAAGTTAAGTTAAGTTAAGTTAAGTTAAGTTAAGTTAAGTTAAGTTAAGTTAAGTTAAGTTAAGTTAAGTTAAGTTAAGTTTAAGTTAAGTTAAGTTAAGTTAAGTTAAGTTAAGTTAAGTTAAGTTAAGTTAAGTTAAGTTAAGTTAAGTTAAGTTAAGTTAAGTTAAGTTAAGTTAAGTTAAGTTAAGTTAAGTTAAGTTAAGTTAAGTTAAGTTAAGTTAAGTTAAGTTAAGTTAAGTTAAGTTAAGTTAAGTTAAGTTAAGTTAGTTAAGTTAAGTTAAGTTAAGTTAAGTTAAGTTAAGTTAAGTTAAGTTAAGTTAAGTTAAGTTAAGTTTAAGTTAAGTTAGTTAAGTTAAGTTAAGTTAAGTTAAGTTAAGTTAAGTTAAGTTAAGTTAAAAGTTTAAGTTAAGTTAAGTTAAGTAAGTTAAGGTTAAGTTAAGTTAAGTAAGAGTTAATTAAGTTAAGTTAAGGTTAAGTAAGGTTAAGTAAGGGTTAAAAGTTAAGTTAAGTTAAGGTTAAGTTAAAGGTTAAAAGGTTAAGTTAAGGTTAAGTTAAGTTAAGGTTAAAGGTTAATTAAGTTAGTAAAGGTTAAAGGTTAAAAGGTTAAAAGGTTAAGAAGGTTAAAAGGTTAAAGTGTTAAGAAGGTTAAAGGTTAAAAGGTTAAGGTTAAAAGGTTAAAGTTAAAAGGTTAAAAAGTAGTTAAGTAAGGTTAAAAGGTTAAAAGGTTAAGTTAAGGTTAAGGTTAAAGGTTAAAAGTTAAAGGTTAAAAGTTAAAAGGTTAAAAGTTAAAAGTTGTTAAGTTAAGGTTAAGGTTAAAAGTTTAAGTTAAAAGGTTTAATAAGTTAAAAGGTTAAAGGTTAAAAGGTTAAAGGTTAAAAGTTAGTTAAAGGTTAAAAGGTTAAAGTGTTAAGGTTAAAAGGTTAAGTTGTTAAAGGTTAAGGTTAAGGTTAAAAGTTAAGAAGGTTAAAGGTTAAGGTTAAAAGTCGTTAAAAGTTAAAGTTAAAAGGTTAAAAGGTTAAGAAGGTTAAGGTTAAGAAGTTAAAGTAAGGTTAAGTGTTTAAAGTTAAAAGGTTAAGGTTAAAAGGTTAAAAGGTTAAAAGGTTTAAAAGGTTAAGGTTAAAAGGTTAAAGGTTTAAAAGGTTAAAGGTTTAAGGTTAAAAGGTTAAGAAGGTTAAAGGTTAAAGGTTAAAGGTTAAGTGTTAATAAGGTTAAAGTTAAGTTAAGGTTAAAGGTTAAAGGTTAAAAGTTAAAGTGTAAGAGGAGTTAAAAGGTTAGTAAAGGTTAAAAGGTTAAAAGGTTAAAAGGTTAAAAGGTTAAAAGGTTAAAAGGTTAAAAGGTTAAAAGGTTAAAAGGTTAAAAGGTTAAAAGGTTAAAAGGTTAAAAGGTTAAAAGGTTAAAGGTTAAAAGGTTAAAAGGTTAAAAGGTTAAAAGGTTAAAAGGTTAAAAGGTTAAAAGGTTAAAGGTTAAAGGTTAAAAGGTTAATAAAGGTTTACAAAGGTTAAAGTGGTTAAAAGGTCTTAAAAAGGTTAAAAGGTTAAACAGGTTAAAGTTAAAGTTAAAAGGTTAAAAGGTTACAAAGGTTAAAAGTGTTAAAAGGTTAAAAGGTTAAAAGGTTAAAAGGTTAAAAGGTTACAAAGGTTAAAAGGTTAAAAGGTTAAAGGTTTAAAAGGTTAAAAGGTTAAAAGGTTAAAAGGTTAAAAGGTTTATAAAGGTTAAAGGTTAAAAGGTTAAAAGGTTAAAGGTTAAAAGGTTAAAAGGTTAAAAGGTTAAAAGGTTTAAAAAGGTTAAAAGGTTAAAAGGTTAAAAGGTTAAAGGTTAAAAGGTTAAAAGGTTAAAAGGTTAAAGGTTTAAAAGGTTAAAAAGGTTAAAAGGTTAAAAGGTTAAAAGGTTAAAAGGTTAAAAGGTTAAAAGGTTAATAAAGGTTAAAAGGTTAAAAGGTTAAAAGGTTAAAAGGTGTTAAAAGGTTAAAAGGTTAAAAGGGTTAAAAGGGTTAAAAGGTTAAAAGGTTAAAAGGTTAAAAGGTTAAAAGGTTAAAAGGTTAAAAGGTTAAAAGGTTAGTTAAAGGTTAAAAGGTTAAAAGGTTTAAAAGGTTAAAGGTTAAAAGGTTTAAAAGGGTTAAAGGTTAAAAGGTTTAAAAGGTTAAAAGGTTAAAAAGGGGTTAAAAGGTTAAAGGTTAAAAGGTTAACAAGGTTAAAAGGTAAAAAGGTTAAAAGGTTAAAAAGGTTTAAAAGGTTAAAAAGGTTAAAAGGTTAAAAGGTAAAAGGTTAAAAGGTTAAAAGGTTAAAAGGTTACAAAGGTTAAAAGGTTAAAAGGTTAAAAGGTTCAAAGGTTAAAAAGGTTAAAAGGCTAAAGGTTAAAACAGGTTAAAAGGTTTAAACAGGTTAAAAGGTTAAAAGGTTACAAAGGATTAAAGGTTAAAAGGTTTACAAGGTTAAAAGGTTAAAAGGTTCAGGTTAAAAGCGTTAAAAGTTAACAGGTTAAAACGCGTTTAAAAGGTTAAAAGGGTTAAACGTTATAACGGTTCATTAAGGTTAAAACGGTTAAACAGGTTCACAGGTTAAAAGGTTAACACCGGTTACACAGGTTCACACGGTTAAACACGTTAACGGCTTACCACCAACACGTTTACCTTAACCTTATCCCCTTAACCCCTTAACCCCTTAACACCCTTAACCCTTAACCCCTTAACCCTTAACCCCTTAACCCCTTAACCCACTTAACCCCTTAACCCCTTAACCCCTTAACCCCTTAACCCCTTAACCCCTTAACCCCTTAACCCCTTAACCCCTTAACCCCTTAACCCCTTAACCCCTTAACCCCTTAACCCTTAACCCCTTAACCCCTTAACCCCTTAACCCCTTAACCCCTTAACCCCTTAACCCCTTAACCCCTTAACCCCTTAACCCCTTAACCCCTTAACCCCTTAACCCCTTAAACCCCTTAACCCCTTAAACCCCTTAACCCCTTAACCCCTTAACCCTTAACCCTTAACCCCTTAACCCCTTAACCCCTTAACCCCTTAACCCCTTAACCCCTTAACCCCTTAACCCCTTAACCCCTTAACCCCTTAACCCCTTAACCCCTTAACCCCTTAACCCCTTAACCCCTTAACCCCTTAACCCCTTAACCCCTTAACCCCTTAACCCCTTAACCCCTTAACCCCTTAACCCCTTAACCCCTTAACCCCTTAACCCCTTAACCCCTTAACCCCTTAACCCCTTAGCTGTTAGTAAGTAGCAAATGTTAATTTTTAAATGATGCAAATTGCCCTACAAAATCATTTCATTTTTATTCACCAACCACTTTTTGTCCTCTACATATTACAAGTTTTTTACTGCAGCCGGAACTTTAAGGCGGCGGCAGCAACAGCAGCTGCAGAAGATTCGCCTCCTGGTCTAGGTCTCTGGTGCCTGGCAGTCCCACCTGAAAGTGGAAACACTAACTTAAATATAATTTCGGGTTTCTGTGATTGTCACAGTAAATAGAAAACAATCAAAAGTACGATAGGAGAGGAACATCTTCGGTATTCCTTGGAAAGGATCAACCCTGTGGGTAACTTTATTTTTGGTTTCGGTTTATAGAGAACGTAGAGAAGTCGACAGTGTAATGAGCGTTTCACTGTTTCAAAAAAAAAATTCGGACCATGTAGCAATAGTTGGCATCATAATTGTAATTTTTCCGACCTAATACCAGAGTTTGGGGAAAGACGTAAGCGGGTTGAGGGGGGGGCAGGAACTTGGACAATAACTCAAGCAGCATGTGAATGCAGCCCATTATAATCCCGAGATGCGCTCGTCTAAAGTCAATTTGTAATTAATCAAGTTATTTTAAAGAGGAACAACAAGTATAAAAAATTTAAAATACCTCAAAAGGTACCTCTTAAAATCATTTAACAAAAAACATGGCGGACAAAGTAATATTTATACAAGTTAGAGAATAAAGGAGGCAGTACAATAGAAAATAATTTTTCCTTATATCCAGCAATTTGGAGAACAGGGTTAACCATATGAATGAAGCGTGTAATGCTGACTTAGCCGTGGAGCCTTTACTAACTTTTGAATTAATGTTCCCTGTAAAAAATAAATAACATGTCAGCAGTTGCTTGCTATTGTCTGC
>JAEMUL010000127.1:12500-17109 GCA_034510155.1 Eucriotettix oculatus | reverse complement strand
TTTTTTTTTTTTTTTTTTTTTTTTTTTTTTTTTTTTTTTTTTTTTTTTTTTTTTTTTTTTTGTTTTTTTTTTTTTTTTTTTTTTTTTTTTTTTTTTTTTTGTTTTTTTTTTTTTTTTTTTTTTTTTTTTTTTTTTTTTTTTTTTTTTTTTTTGTTTTTTTTTTTTTTTTTTTTTTTTTTTGTTTTTTTTTTTTTTTTTTTTTTTTTTTTTTTTTTTTTTTTTTTTTTTTTTTTTTTTTTTTTTTTTTTTTTTTTTTTTTTTTTTTTTTTTTTTTTTTTTTTTTTTTTTTTTTTTTTTTTTTGTTTTTTTTTTTTTTTTTTTTTTTTTTTTTTTTTTTTTTTTTTTTTTTTTTTTTTTTTTTTTTTTTTTTTTTTTTTTTTTTTTTTTTTTTTTGTTTTTTTTTTTTTTTTTTTTTTTTTTTTTTTTTTTTTTTTTTTTTTTTTTTTTTTTTTTTTTGTTTTTTTTTTTTTTTTTTTTTTTTTTTTTTTTTTTTTTTTTTTTTTTTTTTTTTTTTTTTTTTTTTTTTTTTTTTTTTTTTTTTTTTTTTTTTTTTTTTTTTTTTGTTTTTTTTTTTTTTTTTTTTTTTTTTTTTTTTTTTTTTTTTTTTTTTTTTTTTTTTTTTTTTTTTGTTTTTTTTTTTTTTTTTTTTTTTTTTTTTTTTTTTTTTTTTTTTTTTTTTTTTTTTTTTTTTTTTTTTTTTTTTTTTTTTTTTTTTTTTTTTTTTTTTTTTTTTTTTTTTTTTTTTTTTTTTTTTTTTTTTTGTTTTTTTTTTTTTTTTTTTTTTTTTTTTTTTTTTTTTTTTTTTTTTTTTTTTTTTTTTTTTGTTTTTTTTTTTTTTTTTTTTTTTTTTTTTTTTTTTTTTTTTTTTTTTTTTTTTTTTTTTTTTTTTTTTTTTTTTTTTTTTTTTTTTTTTTTTTTTTTTTTTTTTTTTTTTTTTTTTTTTTTTTTTTTTTTTTTTTTTGTTTTTTTTTTTTTTTTTTTTTTTTTTTTTTTTTTTTTTTTTTTTTTTTTTTTTTTTTTTTTTTTTTTTTTTTTTTTTTTTTTTTTTTTTTTTTTTTTTTTTTTTTTTTTTTTTTTTTTTTGTTTTTTTTTTTTTTTTTTTTTTTTTTTTTTTTTTTTTTTTTTTTTTTTTTTTTTTTTTTTTTTTTTTTTTTTTTTTTTTTTTTTTTTTTTTTTTTTTTTTTTTTTTTTTTTTTTTTTTTTTTTTTTTTTTTTTTTTTTTTTTTTTTTTTTTTTGTTTTTTTTTTTTTTTTTTTTTTTTTTTTTTTTTTTTTTTTTTTTTTTTTTTTTTTTTTTTTGTTTTTTTTTTTTTTTTTTTTTTTTTTTTTTTTTTTTTTTTTTGTTTTTTTTTTTTTTTTTTTTGTTTTTTTTTTTTTTTTTTTTTTTTTTTTTTTTTTTTTTTTTTTTTTTTTTTTTTTTTTTTTTTTTTTTTTTTTTTTTTTTTTTTTTTTTTTTTTTTTTTTTTTTTTTTTTTTTTTTTGTTTTTTTTTTTTTTTTTTTTTTTTTGTTTTTTTTTTTTTTTTTTTTTTTTTTTTTTTTTTTTTTTTTTTTTTTTTTTTTTTTTTTTTTTGTTTTTTTTTTTTTTTTTTTTTTTTTTTTTTTTTTTTTTTTTTTTTTTTTTTTTTTTTTTTTTTTTTTTTTTTTTTTTTTTTTTTTTTTTTTTTTTTTTTTTTTTTTTTTTTTTTTTTTTTTTTTTTTTTTTTTTTTTTTTTTTTTTTTTTTTTTTTTTTTTTTTTTTTTTTTTTTGTTTTTTTTTTTTTTTTTTTTGTTTTTTTTTTTTTTTTTTTTTTTTTTTTTTTTTTTTTTTTTTTTTTTTTTTTTTTTTTTTTTTTTTTTTTTTTTTTTTTTTTTTTTTTTTGTTTTTTTTTTTTTTTTTTTTTTTTTTTTTTTTTTTTTTTTTTTTTTTTTTTTTTTTTTTTTTTTTTTTTTTTTTTTTTTTTTTTTTTTTTTTTTTTTTTTTTTTTTTTTTTTTTTTTTTTTTGTTTTTTTTTTTTTTTTTTTTTTTTTTTTTTTTTTTTTTTTTTTTTTTTTTTTTTTTTTTTTTTTTTTTTTTTTTTTTTTTTTTTTTTTTTTTTTTTTTTTTTTTTTTGTTTTTTTTTTTTTTTTTTTTTTTTTTTTTTTTTTTGTTTTTTTTTTTTTTTTTTTTTTTTTTTTTTTTTTTTTTTTTTTTTTTTTTTTTTTTTTGTTTTTTTTTTTTTTTTTTTTTTTTTTTTTTTTTTTTTTTTTTTTTTTTGTTTTTTTTTTTTTTTTTTTTTTTTTTTTTTTTTGTTTTTTTTTTTTTTTTTTTTTTTTTTTTTTTTTTTTTTTTTTTTTTTTTTTTTTTTTTTTTTTTTTTTTTTTTTTTTTTTTTTTTTTTTTTTTTTTTTTTTTTTTGTTTTTTTTTTTTTGTTTTTTTTTTTTTTTTTTTTTTTTTTTTTTTTTTTTTTTTTTTTTTTTTTTTTTTTTTTTTTTTTTTTTTTTTTTTTTTTTTTTTTTTTTTTTTTTTTTTTGTTTTTTTTTTTTTTTTTTGTTTTTTTTTTTTTTTTTTTTTTTTTTTTTTTTTTTTTTTTTTTTTTTTTTTTTTTTTTTTTTTTTTTTTTTTTTTTTTTTTTTTTTTTGTTTTTTTTTTTTTTTTTTTTTTTTTTTTTTTTTTTTTTTTTTTGTTTTTTTTTTTTTTTTTTTTTTTTTTTTTTTTTTTTTTTTTTTTTTTTTTTTTTTTTTGTTTTTTTTTTTTTTTTTTTTTTTTTTTTTTTTTTTTTTTTTTTTTTTTTTTTTTTTTTTTTTTTTTTTTTTTTGTTTTTTTTTTTTTTTTTTTTTTTTTTTTTTTTTTTTTTTTTTTTTTTTTTTTTTTTTTTTTTTTTTTTGTTTTTTTTTTTTTTTTTTTTTTTTTTTTTTTTTTTTTTTTTTTTTGTTTTTTTTTTTTTTTTTTTTTTTTTTTTTTTTTTTTTTGTTTTTTTTTTTTTTTTTTTTTTTTTTTTTTTTTTTTTTTTTTTTTTTTTTTTTTTTTTTTTTTTTTTTTTTTTTTTTTTTTTTTTTTTTTTTTTTTTTTTTTTTTTTTTTTTTTTTTTTTTTTTTTTTTTTTTTTTTTTTTTTTTTTTTTTTTTTTTTTTTTTTTTTTTTTTTTTTTTTTTTTTTTTTTTTTTTTTTTTTTTTTTTTTTTTGTTTTTTTTTTTTTTTTTTTTTTTTTTTTTTTTTTTTTTTTGTTTTTTTTTTTTTTTTTTTTTTTTTTTTTTTTTGTTTTTTTTTTTTTTTTTTTTTTTTTTTTTTTTTTTTTTTTTTTTTTTTTTTTTTTTTTTTTTTTTTTTTTTTTTTTTTTTTTTTTTTTTTTTTTTTTTTTTTTTTTTTTTTTTTTTTTTTTGTTTTTTTTTTTTTTTTTTTTTTTTTTTTTTTTTTTTTTTTTTTTTTTTTTTTTTTTTTTTTTTTTTTTTTTGTTTTTTTTTTTTTTTTTTTTTTTTTTTTTTTTTTTTTTTTTTTTTTTTTTTTTTTTTTTTTTTTTTTTTTTTTTTTTTTTTTTTTTTTTTTTTTTTTTTTTTTTTTTTTTTTTTTTGTTTTTTTTTTTTTTTTTTTTTTTTTTTTTTTTTTTTTTTTTTTTTTTTTTTTTTTTTTTTTTTTTTTTTTTTTGTTTTTTTTTTTTTTTTTTTTTTTTTTTTTTTTTTTTTTTTTTTTTTTTGTTTTTTTTTTTTTTTTTTTTTTTTTTTTTTTTTTTTTTTTTTTTTGTTTTTTTTTTTTTTTTTTTTTTTTTTTTTTTTTTTTTTTTGTTTTTTTTTTTTTTTTTTTTTTTTTTTTTTTTTTTTTTTTTTTTTTTTTTTTTTTTTTTTTTTTTTTTTTTTTTGTTTTTTTTTTTTTTTTTTTTTTTTTTTTTTTTTTTTTTTTTTTTTTTTTTTTTGTTTTTTTTTTTTTTTTTTTTGTTTTTTTTTTTTTTTTTTTTTTTTTTTTTTTTTTTTTTTTTTTTTTTTTTTTTTTTTTTTTTTTTTTTTTTTTTTTTTTTTTTTTTTTTTTTTTTTTTTTTTTTTTTTTTTTTTTTTTTTTTTTTTTTTTTTTTTTTTTTTTTTTTTTTTTTTTTTTTTTTTTTTTTTTTTTTTTTTTTTTTTTTTTTTTTTTGTTTTTTTTTTTTTTTTTTTTTTTTTTTTTTTTTTTTTTTTTTTTTTTTTTTTTTTTTTTTTTTTTTTTTTTTTTTTTTTTTTTTTTTTTTTTTTTTTTTTTTTTTTTTTTTTGTTTTTTTTTTTTTTTTTTTTTTTTTTTTTTTTTTTTTTTTTTTTTTTTTTTTTTTTTTTTTTTTTTTTTTTTTTTTTTTTTTTTTTTTTTTTTTTTTTTTTTTGTTTTTTTTTTTTTTTTTTTTTTTTTTTTTTTTTTTTTTTTTTTTTTTTTTTTTTTTTTTTTGTTTTTTTTTTTTTTTTTTTTTTTTTTTTTTTTTTTTTTTTTTTTTTTTTTTGTTTTTTTTTTTTTTTTTTTTTTTTTTTTTTTTTTTTTTTTTTTTTTTTTTTTTTTTTTTTTTTTTTTTTTTTTTTTTTTTTTTTTTTTTTTTTTTGTTTTTTTTTTTTTTTTTTTTTTTTTTTTTTTTTTTTTTTTTTTTTTTTTTTTTGTTTTTTTTTTTTTTTTTTTTTTTTTTTTTTTTTTTTTTTTTTTTTTT
>JAEMUL010000127.1:0-10000 GCA_034510155.1 Eucriotettix oculatus | reverse complement strand
TTTTTTTTTTTTTTTTTTTTTTTTTTTTTTTTTTTTTTTTTTTTTTTTTTTTTTTTTTTTTTTTTTTTTTTTTTTTTTTTGTTTTTTTTTTTTTTTTTTTTTTTTTTTTTTTTTTTTTTTTTTTTTTTTTTTTTTTTTTTTTTTTTTTTTTTTTTTTTTTTTTTTTTTTTTTTTTTTTTTTTTTTTTTTTTTTTTTTTTTTTTTTTTTTTTTTTTTTTTTTTTTTTTTTTGTTTTTTTTTTTTTTTTTTTTTTTTTTTTTTTTTTTTTTTTTTTTTTTTTTTTTTTTTTTTTTTTTTTTTTTTTTTTTTTTTTTTTGTTTTTTTTTTTTTTTTTTTTTTTTTTTTTTTTTTTTTTTTTTTTTTTTTTTTTTTTTTTTTTTTTTTTTTTTTTTTTTTTTTTTTTTTTTTTTTTTTTTTTTTTTTTTTTTTTTTTTTTTTTTTTTTTTTTTTGTTTTTTTTTTTTTTTTTTTTTTTTTTTTTTTTTTTTTTTTTTTTTTTTTTTTTTTTTTTTTTTTTTTTTTTTGTTTTTTTTTTTTTTTTTTTTTTTTTTTTTTTTTTTTTTTTTTTTTTTTTTTTTTTTTTTTTTGTTTTTTTTTTTTTTTTTTTTTTTTTTTTTTTTTTTTTTTTTTTTTTTTTTTTTTTTTTTTTTTTTTTTTTTTTTTTTTTTTTTTTTTTTTTTTTTTTTTTTTTTTTTTTTTTTTTTGTTTTTTTTTTTTTTTTTTTTTTTTTTTTGTTTTTTTTTTTTTTTTTTTTTTTTTTTTTTTTTTTTTTTTTTTGTTTTTTTTTTTTTTTTTTTTTTTTTTTTTTTTTTTTTTTTTTTGTTTTTTTTTTTTTTTTTTTTTTTTTTTTTTTTTTTTTTTTTTTTTTTTTTTTTTTTTTTTTTTTTTTTTTTTTTTTTTTTTTTTTTTTTTTTTTTTTTTTTTTTTTTTTTTTTTTTTTTTTTTTTTTTTTTTTTTTTTTTTTTTTTTTTTTTTTTTTTTTTTTTTTTTTTTTTTTTTTTTTTTTTTTTTTTTTTTTTTTTGTTTTTTTTTTTTTTTTTTTTTTTTTTTTTTTTTTTTTTTTTTTTTTTTTTTTTTTTTTTTTTTGTTTTTTTTTTTTTTTTTTTTTTTTTTTTTTTTTTTTTTTTTGTTTTTTTTTTTTTTTTTTTTTTTTTTTTTTTTTTTTTTTTTTTTTTTTTTTTTTTTTTTTTTTTTTTTTTTTTTTTTTTTTTTTTTTTTTTTTTTTTTTTTTTTTTTTTTTTTTTTTTTTTTTTTTTTTTTTTTTTTTGTTTTTTTTTTTTTTTTTTTTTTTTTTTTTTTTTTTTTTTTTTTTTTTTTTTTTTTTTTTTTTTTTTTTTTTTTTTTTTTTTTTTTTTTGTTTTTTTTTTTTTTTTTTTTTTTTTTTTTTTTTTTTTTTTTTTTTTTTTTTTTTTTTTTTTTTTTTTTTTTTTTTTTTTTTTTTTTTTTTTTTTTTTTTTTTTTTTTTTTTTTTTTTTTTTTTTTTTTTTTTTTTTTTTTTTTTTTTTTTTTTTGTTTTTTTTTTTTTTTTTTTTTTTTTTTTTTTTTTTTTTTTTTTTTTTTTTTTTTTTTTTTTTTTTTTTTTTTTTTTTTTTTTTTTTTTTTTTTTTTTTTTTTTTTTTTTTTTGTTTTTTTTTTTTTTTTTTTTTGTTTTTTTTTTTTTTTTTTTTTTTTTTTTTTTTTTTTTTTTTTTTTTTTTTTTTTTTTTTTTTTTTTTTGTTTTTTTTTTTTTTTTTTTTTTTTTTTTTTTTTTTTTTTTTTTTTTTTTTTTTTTTTTTTTTTTTTTTTTTTTTTTTTTTTTTTTTTTTTTTTTTTTTTTTTTTTTTTTTTTTTTTTTTTTTTTTTTTTTTTTTTTTTTTTTTTTTTTTTTTTTTTTTTTGTTTTTTTTTTTTTTTTTTTTTTTTTTTTTTTTTTTTTTTTTTTTTTTTTTTTTTTTTTTTTTTTTTTTTTTTTTTTTTTTTTTTTTTTTTTTTTTTTTTTTTTTTTTTTTTTTTTTTTTTTTTTTTTTTTTTTTTTTTTTTTTTTTTTTTTTTTTTTTTTGTTTTTTTTTTTTTTTTTTTTTTTTTTTTTGTTTTTTTTTTTTTTTTTTTTTTTTTTTTTTTTTTTTTTTTTTTTTTTTTTTTTTTTTTTTTTTTTTTTTTTTTTTTTTTTTTTTTTTTTTTTTTTTTTTTTTTTTTTTTTTTTTTTTTTTTTTTTTTTTTTTTTTTTTTTTTTTTTTTTTTTTTTTTTTTTTTTTTTTTTTTTTTTTTTTTTTTTTTTTTTTTTTTTTTTTTTTTTTGTTTTTTTTTTTTTTTTTTTTTTTTTTTTTTGTTTTTTTTTTTTTTTTTTTTTTTTTTTTTTTGTTTTTTTTTTTTTTTTTTTTTTTTTTTTTTTTTTTTTTTTTTTTTTTTTTTTTTTTTTTTTTTTTTTTTTTTTTTTTTTTTTTTTTTTTTTTTTTTTTTTTTTTTTTTTTTTTTTTTTTTTTTTTGTTTTTTTTTTTTTTTTTTTTTTTTTTTTTTTTTTTTTTTTTTTTTTTTTTTTTTTTTTTGTTTTTTTTTTTTTTTTTTTTTTTTTTTTTTTTTTTTTTTTTTTTTTGTTTTTTTTTTTTTTTTTTTTTTTTTTTTTTTTTTTTTTTTTTTTTTTTTTTTTTTTTTTTTTTTTTTTTTTTTTTTTTTTTTTTTTTTTTTTTTTTTTTTTTTTTTTTTTTTTTTTTTTTTTTTTTTTTTTTTTTTTTTGTTTTTTTTTTTTTTTTTTTTTTTTTTTTTTTTTTTTTTTTTTTTTTTTTTTTTTTTTTTTTTTTTTTTTTTTTTTTTTTTTTTTTTTTTTTTTTTTTTTTTTTTTTTTTTTTTTTTTTTTTTTTTTTTTTTTTTTTTTTTTTTTTTTTTTTTTTTTTTTTTTTTTTTTTTTTTTTTTTTTTTTTTTTTTTTTTGTTTTTTTTTTTTTTTTTTTTTTTTTTTTTTTTTTTTTTTTTTTTTTTTTTTTTTTTTTTTTTTTTTTTTTTTTTTTTTTTTTTTTTTTTTTTTTTTTTTTTTTTTTTTTTTTTTTTTTTTTTTTTTTTTTTTTTGTTTTTTTTTTTTTTTTTTTTTTTTTTTTTTTTTTTTTTTTTTTTTTTTTTTTTTTTTTTTTTTTTTTTTTTTTTTTTTTTTTTTTTTTTTTTTTTTTTTTTTTTTTTTTTTTTTTTTTTTTTTTTTTTTTTTTTTTTTGTTTTTTTTTTTTTTTTTTTTTTTTTTTTTTTTTTTTTTTTTTTTTTTTTTTTTTTTTTTTTTTTTTTTTTTTTTTTTTTTTTTTTTTTTTTTTTTTTTTTTTTTTTTTTTTTTTTTTTTTTTTTTTTTTTTTTTTTTTTTTTTTTTTTTTTTTTTTTTTTTTTTTTTTTTATTTTTTTTTTTTTTTTTTTTTTTTTTTTTTTTTTTTTTTTTTTTTTTTTTTTTTTTTTTTTTTTTTTTTTTTTTTTTTTTTTTTTTTTTTTTTTTTTTTTTTTTTTTTTTTTTTTTTTTTTTTTTTTTTTTTTTTTTTTTTTTTTTTTTTTTTTTTGTTTTTTTTTTTTTTTTTTTTTTTTTTTTTTTTTTTTTTTTTTTTTTTTTTTTTTTTTTTTTTTTTTTTTTTTTTTTTTTTTTTTTTTTTTTTTTTTTTTTTTTTTTTTTTTTTTTTTTTTTTTTTTTTTTTTTTTTTTTTTTTTTTTTTTTTTTTTTTTTTTTTTTTTTTTTTTTTGTTTTTTTTTTTTTTTTTTTTTTTTTTTTTTTTTTTTTTTTTTTTTTTTTTTTTTTTTTTTTTTTTTTTTTTTTTTTTTTTTTTTTTTTTTTTTTTTTTTTTTTTTTTTTTTTTTTTTTTTTTTTTTTTTTTTTTTTTTTTTTTTTTTTTTTTTTTTTTTTTTTTTTTTTTTTTTTTTTTTTTTTTTTTTTTTTTTTTTTTTTTTTTTTTTTTTTTTTTTTTGTTTTTTTTTTTTTTTTTTTTTTTTTTTTTTTTTTTTTTTTTTTTTTTTTTTTTTTTTTTTTTTTTTTTTTTTTTTTTTTTTTTTTTTTTTTTTTTTTTTTTTTTTTTTTTTTTTTTTTTTTTTTTTTTTGTTTTTTTTTTTTTTTTTTTTTTTTTTTTTTTTTTTTTTTTTTTTTTTTTTTTTTTTTTTTTTTTTTTTTTTTTTTTTTTTTTTTTTTTTTTTTTTTTTTTTTTTTTTTTTTTTTTTTTTTTTTTTTTTTTTTTTTTTTTTTTTTTTTTTTTTTTTTTTTTTTTTTTTTTTTTTTTTTTTTTTTTTTTTTTTTTTTTTTTTTTTTTTTTTTTTTTTTTTTTTTTTTTTTTTTTTTTTTTTTTTTTTTTTTTTTTTTTTTTTTTTTTTGTTTTTTTTTTTTTTTTTTTTTTTTTTTTTTTTTTTTTTTTTTTTTTTTTTTTTTTTTTTTTTTTTTTTTTTTTTTTTTTTTTTTTTTTTTTTTTTTTTTTTTTTTTTTTTTTTTTTTTTTTTTTTTTTTTTTTTTTTTTTTTTTTTTTTTTTTTTTTTTTTTTTTTTTTTTTTTTTTTTTTTTTTTTTTTTTTTTTTTTTTTTTTTTGTTTTTTTTTTTTTTTTTTTTTTTTTTTTTTTTTTTTTTTTTTTTTTTTTTTTTTTTTTTTTTTTTTTTTTTTTTTTTTTTTTTTTTTTTTTTTTTTTTTTTTTTTTTTTTTTTTTTTTTTTTTTTTTTTTTTTTTTTTTTTTTTTTTTTTTTTTTTTTTTTTTTTATTTTTTTTTTTTTTTTTTTTTTTTTTTTTTTTTTTTTTTTTTTTTTTTTTTTTTTTTTTTTTTTTTTTTTTTTTTTTTTTTTTTTGTTTTTTTTTTTTTTTTTTTTTTTTTTTTTTTTTTTTTTTTTTTTTTTTTTTTTTTTTTTTTTTTTTTTTTTTTTTGTTTTTTTTTTTTTTTTTTTTTTTTTTTTTTTTTTTTTTTTTTTTTTTTTTTTTTTTTTTTTTTTTTTTTTTTTTTTTTTTTTTTTTTTTTTTTTTTTTTTTTTTTTTTTTTTTTTTTTTTTTTTTTTTTTTTTTTTTTTTTTTTTTTTTTTTTTTTTTTTTTTTTTTTTGTTTTTTTTTTTTTTTTTTTTTTTTTTTTTTTTTTTTTTTTTTTTTTTTTTTTTTTTTTTTTTTTTTTTTTTTTTTTTTTTTTTTTTTTTTTTTTTTTTTTTTTTTTTTTTTTTTTTTTTTTTTTTGTTTTTTTTTTTTTTTTTTTTTTTTTTTTTTTTTTTTTTTTTTTTTTTTTTTTTTTTTTTTTTTTTTTTTTTTTTTTTTTTTTTGTTTTTTTTTTTTTTTTTTTTTTTTTTTTTTTTTTTTTTTTTTTTTTTTTTTTTTTTTTTTTTTTTTTTTTTTTTTTTTTTTTTTTTTTTTTTTTTTTTTTTTTTTTTTTTTTTTTTTTTTTTTTTTTTTTTTTTTTTTTTTTTTTTGTTTTTTTTTTTTTTTTTTTTTTTTTTTTTTTTTTTTTTTTTTTTTTTTTTTTTTTTTTTTTTTTTTTTTTTTTTTTTTTTTTTTTTTTTTTTTTTTTTTTTTTTTTTTTTTTTTTGTTTTTTTTTTTTTTTTTTTTTTTTTTTTTTTTTTTTTTTTTTTTTTTTTTTTTTTTTTTTTTTTTTTTTTTTTTTTTTTTTTTTTTTTTTTTTTTTTTTTTTTTTTTTTTTTTTTTTTTTTTTTTTTTTTTTTTTTTTTTTTTTTTTTTTTTTTTTTTTTTTTTTTTTTTTTTTTTTTTTTTTTTTTTTTTTTTTTTTTTTTTTTTTTTTTTTTTTTTTTTTTTTTTTTTTTTTTTTTTTTTTTTTTTTTTTTTTTTTTTTTTTTTTTTTTTTTTTTTTTTTTTTTTTTTTTTTTTTGTTTTTTTTTTTTTTTTTTTTTTTTTTTTTTTTTTTTTTTTTTTTTTTTTTTTTTTTTTTTTTTTTTTTTTTTTTTTTTTTTTTTTTTTTGTTTTTTTTTTTTTTTTTTTTTTTTTTTTTTTTTTTTTTTTTTTTTTTTTTTTTTTTTTTTTTTATTTTTTTTTTTTTTTTTTTTTTTTTTTTTTTTTTTTTTTTTTTTTTTTTTTTTTTTTTTTATTTTTTTTTTTTTTTTTTTTTTTTTTTTTTTTTTTTTTTTTTTTTTTTTTTTTTTTTTTTTTTTTTTTTTTTTTTTTTTTTTTTTTTTTTTTTTTTTTTTTTTTTTTTTTTTTTTTTTTTTTTTTTTTTTTTTTTTTTTTTTTTTTTTTTTTTTTTTTTTTTTTTTTTTTTTTTTTTTTTTTTTTTTTTTTTTTTTTTTTTTTTTTTTTTTTTTTTTTTTTTTTTTTTTTTTTTTTTTTTTTTTTTTTTTTTTTTTTTTTTTTTTTTTTTTTTTTTTTTTTTGTTTTTTTTTTTTTTTTTTTTTTTTTTTTTTTTTTTTTTTTTTTATTTTTTTTTTTTTTTTTTTTTTTTTTTTTTTTTTTTTTTTTTTTTTTTTTTTTTTTTTTTTTTTTTTTTTTTTTTTTTTTTTTTTTTTTTTTTTTTTTTTTTTTTTTTTTTTTTTTTTTTTTTTTTTTTTTTTTTTTTTTTTTTTTTTTTTTTTTTTTTTTTTTTTTTTTTTTTTTTTTTTTTTTTTTTTTTTTTTTTTTATTTTTTTTTTTTTTTTTTTTTTTTTTTTTTTTTTTTTTTTTTTTTTTTTTTTTTTTTTTTTTTTTTTTTTTTTTTTTTTTTTTTTTTTTTTTTTTTTTTTTTTTTTTTTTTTTTTTGTTTTTTTTTTTTTTTTTTTTTTTTTTTTTTTTTTTTTTTTTTTTTTTTTTTTTTTTTTTTTTTTTTTTTTTTTTTTTTTTTTTTTTTTTTTATTTTTTTTTTTTTTTTTTTTTTTTTTTTTTTTTTTTTTTTTTTTTTGTTTTTTTTTTTTTTTTTTTTTTTTTTTTTTTTTTTTTTTTTTTTTTTTTTTTTTTTTTTTTTTTTTTTTTTTTTTTTTTTTTTTTTTTTTTTTTTTTTTTTTTTTTTTTTTTTTTTTTTTTTTTTTTTTTTTTTTTTTTTTTTTTTTTTTTTTTTTTTTTTTTTTTTTTTTTTTTTTTTTTTTTTTTTTTTTTTTTTTTTTTTTTTTTTTTTTTTTTTTTTTTTTTTTTTTTTTTTTTTTTTTTTTTTTTTTTTTTTTTTTTTTTTTTTTTTTTTTTTTTTTTTTTTTTTTTTTTTTTTTTTTTTTTTTTTTTTTTTTTTTTTTTTTTTTTTTTTTTTTTTTTTTTTTTTTTTTTTTTTTTTTTTTTTTTTTTTTTTTTTTTTTTATTTTTTTTTTTTTTTTTTTTTTTTTTTTTGTTTTTTTTTTTTTTTTTTTTTTTTTTTTTTTTTTTTTTTTTTTTTTTTTTTTTTTTTTTTTTTTTTTTTTTTTTTTTTTTTTTTTTTTTTTTTTTTTTTTTTTTTTTTTTTTTTTTTTTTTTTTTTTTTTTTTTTTTTTTTTTTTTTTTTTTTTTTTTTTTTGTTTTTTTTTTTTTTTTTTTTTTTTTTTTTTTTTTTTTTTTTTTTTTTTTTTTTTTTGTTTTTTTTTTTTTTTTTTTTTTTTTTTTTTTTTTTTTTTTTTTTTTTTTTTTTTTTTTTTTTTTTTTTTTTTTTTTTTTTTTTTTTTTTTTTTTTTTTTGTTTTTTTTTTTTTTTTTTTTTTTTTTTTTTTTTTTTTTTTTTTTTTGTTTTTTTTTTTTTTTTTTTTTTTTTTTTTTTTTTTTTTTTTTTTTTTTTTTTTTTTTTTTTTTTTTTTTTTTTTTTTTTTTTTTTTTTTTTTTTTTTTTTTTTTTTTTTTTTTTTTTGTTTTTTTTTTTTTTTTTTTTTTTTTTTTTTTTTTTTTTTTTTTTTTTTATTTTTTTTTTTTTTTTTTTTTTTTTTTTTTTTTTTTTTTTTTTTTTTTTTTTTTTTTTTTTTTTTTTTTTTTTTTTTTTTTTTTTTTTTTTTTTTTTTTTTTTTTTTTTTTTTTTTTTTTTTTTTTTTTTTTTTTTTTTTTTTTTTTTTTTTTTTTTTTTTTTTTTTTTTTTTTTTTTTTTGTTTTTTTTTTTTTTTTTTTTTTTTTTTTTTTTTTTTTTTTTTTTTTTTTTTTTTTTTTTTTTTTTTTTTTTTTTTTTTTTTTTTTTTTTTTTTTTTTTTTTTTTTTTTTTTTTTTTTTTTTTTTTTTTTTTTTTTTTTTTTTTTTTTTTTTTTTTTTTTTTTTTTTTTTTTTTTTTTTTTTTTTTTTTTTTTGTTTTTTTTTTTTTTTTTTTTTTTTTTTTTTTTTTTTTTTTTATTTTTTTTTTTTTTTTTTTTTTTTTTTTTTTTTTTTTTTTTTTTTTTTTTTTTTTTTTTTTTTTTTTTTTTTTTTTTTTTTTTTTTTTTTTTTTTTTTTTTGTTTTTTTTTTTTTTTTTTTTTTTTTTTTTTTTTTTTTTTTTTTTTTTTTTTTTTTTTTTTTTTTTTTTTTTTTTTTTTTTTTTTTTTTTTTTTTTTTTTTTTTTTTTTTTTTTTTTTTTTTTTTTTTTTTTTTTTTTTTTTTTTTTTTTTTTTTTTTTTTTTTTTTTTTTTTTTTTTTTTTTTTTTTTTTTTTTTTTTTTTTTTTTTTTTTTTTTTTTTTTTTTTTTTTTTTTTTTTTTTTTTTTTTTTTTTTTTGTTTTTTTTTTTTTTTTTTTTTTTTTTTTTTTTTTTTTTTTTTTTTTTTTTTTTTTTTTTTTTTTTTTTTTTTTTTTTTTTTTTTTTTTTTTTTTTTTTTTTTTTTTTTTTTTTTTTTTTTTTTTTTTTTTATTTTTTTTTTTTTTTTTTTTTTTTTTTTTTTTTTTTTTTTTTTTTTGTTTTTTTTTTTTTTTTTTTTTTTTTTTTTTTTTTTTTTTTTTTTTTTTTTTTTTTTTTTTTTTTTTTTTTTTTTATTTTTTTTTTTTTTTTTTTTTTTTTTTTTTTTTTTTTTTTTTTTTTTTTTTTTTTTTTTTTTTTTTTTTTTTTTTTTTTTTTTTTTTTTTTTTTTTTTTTTTTTTTTTTTTTTTTTTTTTTTTTTTTTTTTTTTTTTTTTTTTTTTTTTTTTTTTTATTTTTTTTTTTTTTTTTTTTTTTTTTTTTTTTTTTTTTTTTTTTTTTTTTTTTTTTTTTTTTTTTTTTTTTTTTTTTTTTTTTTTTTTTTTTGTTTTTTTTTTTTTTTTTTTTTTTTTTTTTTTTTTTTTTTTTTTTTTTTTTTTTTTTTTTTTTTTTTTTTTTTTTTTTTTTTTTTTTTTTTTTTTTTTTTTTTTTTATTTTTTTTTTTTTTTTTTTTTTTTTTTTTTTTTTTTTTTTTTTTTTTTTTTTTTTTTTTTTTTTTTTTTTTTTTTTTTTTTTTTTTTTTTTTTTTTTTTTTTTTTTTTTTTTTTTTTTTTTTTTTTTTTTTTTTTTTTTATTTTTTTTTTTTTTTTTTTTTTTTTTTTTTTTTTTTTTTTTTTTTTTTTTTTTTTTTTTTTTTTTTTTTTTTTTTTTTTTTTTTTTTTTTTTTTTTTTTTTTTTTTTTTTTTTTTTTTTTTTTTTTTTTTTTTTTTTTTTTTTTTTTTTTTTTTTTTTTTTTTTTTTTTTTGTTTTTTTTTTTTTTTTTTTTTTTTTTTTTTTTTTTTTTTTTTTTTTTTATTTTTTTTTTTTTTTTTTTTTTTTTTTTTTTTTTTTTTTTTTTTTTTTTTTTTTTTTTTTTTTTTTTTTTTTTTTTTTTTTTTTTTTTTTTTTTGTTTTTTTTTTTTTTTTTTTTTTTTTTTTTTTTTTTTTTTTTTTTTTTTTTTTTTGTTTTTTTTTTTTTTTTTTTTTTTTTTTTTTTTTTTTTTTTTTTTTTTTTTTTTTTTTTTTTTTTTTTTTTTTTTTTTTTTTTTTTTTTTTTTTTTTTTTTTTTTTTTTTTTTTTTTTTTTTTTTTTTTTTTTTTTTTTTTTTGTTTTTTTTTTTTTTTTTTTTTTTTTTTTTTTTTTTTTTTTTTTTTTTTTTTTTTTTTTTTTTGTTTTTTTTTTTTTTTTTTTTTTTTTTTTTTTATTTTTTTTTTTTTTTTTTTTTTTTTTTTTGTTTTTTTTTTTTTTTTTTTTTTTTTTTTTTTTTTTTTTTTTTTTTTTTTTTTTTTTTTTTTTTGTTTTTTTTTTTTTTTTTTTTTTTTTTTTTTTTTTTTTTTTTTTT
>JAEMUL010000126.1:0-17140 GCA_034510155.1 Eucriotettix oculatus | reverse complement strand
GACGTTATGGATTTTACTTTAAGGTACTAGTCTCTTGTTCTGACCGAAATATCAGAGAAATCTAGCAGTAATTTCTTAAGGTGGTTCTTAGCAATGCTTCGCAAAACGTTAAAATTGGCATTTTTAATCGGTAAATCGGTAGGAAAGATAGCAGATAGAACGATGACGTTATGGATTTTACTTTAAGGTACTAGTCTCTTGTTCTGACCGTAATATCAGAGAAATCTAGCAGTAATTTCTTAAGGTGGTTCTGTAAAATGCTTCGCAAAACGTTAAAATTGGCATTTTCAATCGGGTAAATCGGTAGGAAAGATAGCAGATAGAACGATGACGTTATGGATTTTACTTTAAGGTACTAGTCTCTTGTTCTGACCGTAATATCAGAGAAATCTAGCAGTAATTTCTTAAGGTGGTTCTGTAAAATGCTTCGCAAAACGTTAAAATTGGCATTTTCAATCGTGTAAATCGGTAGGAAAGATAGCAGATAGAACGATGACGTTATGGATATTACTTTAAGGTACTAGTCTCTTCTTCTGACCGTAATATCATAGAAATCTAGCAGTAATTTCTTAAGTGGTTCTGAGCAATGCTTCGCAAAACGTTAAAATTGGCATTTTTAATCGGGTAAATCGGTAGGAAAGATAGCAGATAGAACAAACGTTATGGATTTTACTTTAAGGTACTAGTCTCTTGTTCTGACCGTAATATCAGAGAAATCTAGCAGTAATTTCTTAAGTGGTTCTGAGCAATGCTTCGCAAAACGTTAAAATTGGCATTTTAAATCGGGTAAATCGGTAGGAAAGATAACAGATAGAACGATGACGTTATGGATTTTACTTTAAGGTACTAGTCTCTTGTTCTGACCGTAATATCAGAGAAATCTAGCAGTAATTTCTTAAGATAGTTCTGAACCATGCTTCGAAAAACGTTAAAAATGGCATTTTCAATCGGATAATTCGTTAGGAAAGATAGCACATAGAACGATGACATTATGGATTTAACTTTAAGGTACTAGTTTCTTGTTTTCGACCGTAATATCAGCAAAATCTAGCAGTAATTTCTTAAGGTGGTTCTGAGCAATGCTTCGCAAAACGTTAAAATTGGCATTTTCAATCGGGTAAATCGGTATGAAAGATAGCAGATAGAACGATGACGTTTATATACGGGATTTTTACCTTTAAGGTACTAGTGCTCATTGTTCTTGACCGAGTAATATCCCAGCAAAATCATAGCAGTAATGTTCTTAAGGTGTTCTGAGGAGCAATGCTTCGCAAAACGTTAAAATTGGCATATTCAATCCGAGGTAAATATTCGGTCACACAGGACAAATTAGCAGATAGAACGATGACGTTATGGATTTTACTTTAAGGTACTAGTCTCCTGTTCTGACCGTAATATCAGAGAAATCTAGCAGTAATTTCTTAAGGTGGTTCTGAGCAATGCTTCGCAAAACGTTAAAATTGGCATTTTCAATCGGGTAAATCGGTAGGAAAGATACCAGATAGAACGATGACGTTATGGATTTTACTTTAAGGTACTAGTCTCTTGTTCTGACCGTAATATCAGACAAATCTAGCAGTAATTTCTTAAGGTGGTTCTAAGCAATGCTTCGCAAAACGTTAAAATTGGCATTTTCAATCGGGTAAATCGGTAGGAAAGATAGCAGATAGAACGATGACGTTATGGATTTTACTTTAAGGTACTAGTCTCATGTTCTGACCGTAATATCAGCAAAATCTAGCAGTAATTTCTTAAGGTGGTTCTGAGAAATGCTTCGCAAAACGTTAAAATTGGCATTTTCAATCGGGTAAATCGGTAGGAAAGATAGCAGATAGAACGATGACGTTATGGATTTTCCTTTAAGGTACTAGTCTCTTGTTCTGACCGTAATATCAGAGAAATCTAGCATTAATTTCTTAAGGTGGTTCTGAGCAATTCTTCGCAAAACGTTAAAATTGGCATTTTCAATCGGGTAAATCGGTATGAAAGATAGCAGATAGAACGATGACGTTATGGATTTTACTTTAAGGTACTAGTCTCTTGTTCTGACCGTAATATCAGAGAAATCTAGCAGTAATTTCTTAAGGTGGTTTCTGAGCAATGCTTCGCAAAACGTTAAAATTGGCATTTTCAATCGGGTAAATCGGTAGGAAAGATAGCAGATAGAACGATGACGTTATGGATTTTACTTTAAGGTACTAGTCTCTTGTTCTGACCGTAATATCAGAGAAATCTAGCAGTAATTTCTTAAGGTGGTTCTGAGCAATGCTTCGCAAAACGTTAAAATTGGCATTTTCAATCGGGTAAATCGGTAGGAAAGATAGCAGATAGAACGATGACGTTATGGATTTTACTTTAAGGTACTAGTCTCTTGTTCTGACCGTAATATCAGAGAAATCTAGCAGTAATTTCTTAAGGTGGTTCTGAGCAATGCTTCGCAAAACGTTAAAATTGGCATTTTCAATCGGGTAAATCGGTAGGAAAGATAGCAGATAGAACGATGACGTTATGGATTTTACTTTAAGGTACTAGTCTCTTGTTCTGACCGAAATATCAGAGAAATCTAGCAGTAATTTCTTAAGGTGGTTCTGAGCAATGCTTCGCAAAACGTTAAAATTGGCATTTTCAATCGGGTAAATCGGTAGGAAAGATAGCAGATAGAACGATGACGTTATGGATTTTACTTTAAGGTACTAGTCTCTTGTTCTGACCGTAATATCAGAGAAATCTAGCAGTAATTTCTTAAGGTGGTTCTGAGCAATGCTTCGCAAAACGTTAAAATTGGCATTTTCAATCGGGTAAATCGGTAGGAAAGATAGCAGATAGAACGATGACGTTATGGATTTTACTTTAAGGTACTAGTCTCTTGTTCTGACCGAAATATCAGAGAAATCTAGCAGTAATTTCTTAAGGTGGTTCTGAGCAATGCTTCGCAAAACGTTAAAATTGGCATTTTCAATCGGGTAAATCGGTAGGAAAGATAGCAGATAGAACGATGACGTTATGGATTTTACTTTAAGGTACTAGTCTCTTGTTCTGACCGTAAATATCAGAGAAATCTAGCAGTAATTTCTTAAGGTGGTTCTGAGCAATGCTTCGCAAAACGTTAAAATTGGCATTTTCAATCGGGTAAATCGGTAGGAAAGATAGCAGATAGAACGATGACGTTATGGATTTTACTTTAAGGTACTAGTCTCTTGTTCTGACCGTAATATCAGAGAAATCTAGCAGTAATTTCTTAAGGTGGTTCTGAGCAATGCTTCGCAAAACGTTAAAATTGGCATTTTCAATCGGGTAAATCGGTAGGAAAGATAGCAGATAGAACGATGACGTTATGGATTTTACTTTAAGGTACTAGTCTCTTGTTCTGACCGTAATATCAGAGAAATCTAGCAGTAATTTCTTAAGGTGGTTCTGAGCAATGCTTCGCAAAACGTTAAAATTGGCATTTTCAATCGGGTAAATCGGTAGGAAAGATAGCAGATAGAACGATGACGTTATGGATTTTACTTTAAGGTACTAGTCTCTTGTTCTGACCGTAATATCAGAGAAATCTAGCAGTAATTTCTTAAGGTGGTTCTGAGCAATGCTTCGCAAAACGTTAAAATTGGCATTTTCAATCGGGTAAATCGGTAGGAAAGATAGCAGATAGAACGATGACGTTATGGATTTTACTTTAAGGTACTAGTCTCTTGTTCTGACCGTAATATCAGAGAAATCTAGCAGTAATTTCTTAAGGTGGTTCTGAGCAATGCTTCGCAAAACGTTAAAATTGGCATTTTCAATCGGGTAAATCGGTAGGAAAGATAGCAGATAGAACGATGACGTTATGGATTTTACTTTAAGGTACTAGTCTCTTGTTCTGACCGTAATATCAGAGAAATCTAGCAGTAATTTCTTAAGGTGGTTCTGAGCAATGCTTCGCAAAACGTTAAAATTGGCATTTTCAATCGGGTAAATCGGTAGGAAAGATAGCAGATAGAACGATGACGTTATGGATTTTACTTTAAGGTACTAGTCTCTTGTTCTGACCGTAATATCAGAGAAATCTAGCAGTAATTTCTTAAGGTGGTTCTGAGCAATGCTTCGCAAAACGTTAAAATTGGCATTTTCAATCGGGTAAATCGGTAGGAAAGATAGCAGATAGAACGATGACGTTATGGATTTTACTTTAAGGTACTAGTCTCTTGTTCTGACCGTAATATCAGAGAAATCTAGCAGTAATTTCTTAAGGTGGTTCTGAGCAATGCTTCGCAAAACGTTAAAATTGGCATTTTCAATCGGGTAAATCGGTAGGAAAGATAGCAGATAGAACGATGACGTTATGGATTTTACTTTAAGGTACTAGTCTCTTGTTCTGACCGTAATATCAGAGAAATCTAGCAGTAATTTCTTAAGGTGGTTCTGAGCAATGCTTCGCAAAACGTTAAAATTGGCATTTTCAATCGGGTAAATCGGTAGGAAAGATAGCAGATAGAACGATGACGTTATGGATTTTACTTTAAGGTACTAGTCTCTTGTTCTGACCGTAATATCAGAGAAATCTAGCAGTAATTTCTTAAGGTGGTTCTGAGCAATGCTTCGCAAAACGTTAAAATTGGCATTTTCAATCGGGTAAATCGGTAGGAAAGATAGCAGATAGAACGATGACGTTATGGATTTTACTTTAAGGTACTAGTCTCTTGTTCTGACCGTAATATCAGAGAAATCTAGCAGTAATTTCTTAAGGTGGTTCTGAGCAATGCTTCGCAAAACGTTAAAATTGGCATTTTCAATCGGGTAAATCGGTAGGAAAGATAGCAGATAGAACGATGACGTTATGGATTTTACTTTAAGGTACTAGTCTCTTGTTCTGACCGTAATATCAGAGAAATCTAGCAGTAATTTCTTAAGGTGGTTCTGAGCAATGCTTCGCAAAACGTTAAAATTGGCATTTTCAATCGGGTAAATCGGTAGGAAAGATAGCAGATAGAACGATGACGTTATGGATTTTACTTTAAGGTACTAGTCTCTTGTTCTGACCGTAATATCAGAGAAATCTAGCAGTAATTTCTTAAGGTGGTTCTGAGCAATGCTTCGCAAAACGTTAAAATTGGCATTTTCAATCGGGTAAATCGGTAGGAAAGATAGCAGATAGAACGATGACGTTATGGATTTTACTTTAAGGTACTAGTCTCTTGTTCTGACCGTAATATCAGAGAAATCTAGCAGTAATTTCTTAAGGTGGTTCTGAGCAATGCTTCGCAAAACGTTAAAATTGGCATTTTCAATCGGGTAAATCGGTAGGAAAGATAGCAGATAGAACGATGACGTTATGGATTTTACTTTAAGGTACTAGTCTCTTGTTCTGACCGTAATATCAGAGAAATCTAGCAGTAATTTCTTAAGGTGGTTCTGAGCAATGCTTCGCAAAACGTTAAAATTGGCATTTTCAATCGGGTAAATCGGTAGGAAAGATAGCAGATAGAACGATGACGTTATGGATTTTACTTTAAGGTACTAGTCTCTTGTTCTGACCGTAATATCAGAGAAATCTAGCAGTAATTTCTTAAGGTGGTTCTGAGCAATGCTTCGCAAAACGTTAAAATTGGCATTTTCAATCGGGTAAATCGGTAGGAAAGATAGCAGATAGAACGATGACGTTATGGATTTTACTTTAAGGTACTAGTCTCTTGTTCTGACCGTAATATCAGAGAAATCTAGCAGTAATTTCTTAAGGTGGTTCTGAGCAATGCTTCGCAAAACGTTGAAATTGGCATTTTCAATCGGGTAAATCGGTAGGAAAGATAGCAGATAGAACGATGACGTTAATGATTTTACTTTAAGGGTGACATAGTCCTCCTTGTTCTGACCGTAATATCACAGAGAAATCTAGCAGTAATTATATCATACTCTATAGAGAGGATATCTGAGCAATCCGCTGTGTGGGAGGGGGCAGGGTGAGCGGGGGGGGAAGAGAGATAGGTGGTAGAAGCAGGGGTGTTTGCGTGTATCATCGGGTAAATCGGTAGGAAAGGATAGCAGATAGAACGATGACGTTATGTATTTTACTTTAAGGTACTAGTCTCTTGTTCTGACCGTAATATCAGAGAAATCTAGCAGTAATTTCTTAAGGTGGTTCTGAGCAATGCTTCGCAAAACGTTAAAAATTGGCATTTTCAATCGGGTAAATCGGTAGGAAAGATAGCAGATAGAACGATGACGTTATGGATTTTACTTTAAGGTACTAGTCTCTTGTTCTGACCGTAATATCAGAGAAATCTAGCAGTAATTTCTTAAGGTGGTTCTGAGCAATGCTTCGCAAAACGTTAAAATTGGCATTTTCAATCGGGTAAATCGGTAGGAAAGATAGCAGATAGAACGATGACGTTATGGATTTTACTTTAAGGTACTAGTCTCTTGTTCTGACCGTAATATCAGAGAAATCTAGCAGTAATTTCTTAAGGTGGTTCTGAGCAATGCTTCGCAAAACGTTAAAATTGGCATTTTCAATCGGGTAAATCGGTAGGAAAGATAGCAGATAGAACGATGACGTTATGGATTTTACTTTAAGGTACTAGTCTCTTGTTCTGACCGTAATATCAGAGAAATCTAGCAGTAATTTCTTAAGGTGGTTCTGAGCAATGCTTCGCAAAACGTTAAAATTGGCATTTTCAATCGGGTAAATCGGTAGGAAAGATAGCAGATAGAACGATGACGTTATGGATTTTACTTTAAGGTACTAGTCTCTTGTTCTGACCGAAATATCAGAGAAATCTAGCAGTAATTTCTTAAGGTGGTTCTGAGCAATGCTTCGCAAAACGTTAAAATTGGCATTTTCAATCGGGTAAATCGGTAGGAAAGATAGCAGATAGAACGATGACGTTATGGATTTTACTTTAAGGTACTAGTCTCTTGTTCTGACCGAAATATCAGAGAAATCTAGCAGTAATTTCTTAAGGTGGTTCTGAGCAATGCTTCGCAAAACGTTAAAATTGGCATTTTCAATCGGGTAAATCGGTAGGAAAGATAGCAGATAGAACGATGACGTTATGGATTTTACTTTAAGGTACTAGTCTCTTGTTCTGACCGAAATATCAGAGAAATCTAGCAGTAATTTCTTAAGGTGGTTCTGAGCAATGCTTCGCAAAACGTTAAAATTGGCATTTTCAATCGGGTAAATCGGTAGGAAAGATAGCAGATAGAACGATGACGTTATGGATTTTACTTTAAGGTACTAGTCTCTTGTTCTGACCGAAATATCAGAGAAATCTAGCAGTAATTTCTTAAGGTGGTTCTGAGCAATGCTTCGCAAAACGTTAAAATTGGCATTTTCAATCGGGTAAATCGGTAGGAAAGATAGCAGATAGAACGATGACGTTATGGATTTTACTTTAAGGTACTAGTCTCTTGTTCTGACCGAAATATCAGAGAAATCTAGCAGTAATTTCTTAAGGTGGTTCTGAGCAATGCTTCGCAAAACGTTAAAATTGGCATTTTCAATCGGGTAAATCGGTAGGAAAGATAGCAGATAGAACGATGACGTTATGGATTTTACTTTAAGGTACTAGTCTCTTGTTCTGACCGTAATATCAGAGAAATCTAGCAGTAATTTCTTAAGGTGGTTCTGAGCAATGCTTCGCAAAACGTTAAAATTGGCATTTTCAATCGGGTAAATCGGTAGGAAAGATAGCAGATAGAACGATGACGTTATGGATTTTACTTTAAGGTACTAGTCTCTTGTTCTGACCGTAATATCAGAGAAATCTAGCAGTAATTTCTTAAGGTGGTTCTGAGCAATGCTTCGCAAAACGTTAAAATTGGCATTTTCAATCGGGTAAATCGGTAGGAAAGATAGCAGATAGAACGATGACGTTATGGATTTTACTTTAAGGTACTAGTCTCTTGTTCTGACCGTAATATCAGAGAAATCTAGCAGTAATTTCTTAAGGTGGTTCTGAGCAATGCTTCGCAAAACGTTAAAATTGGCATTTTCAATCGGGTAAATCGGTAGGAAAGATAGCAGATAGAACGATGACGTTATGGATTTTACTTTAAGGTACTAGTCTCTTGTTCTGACCGTAATATCAGAGAAATCTAGCAGTAATTTCTTAAGGTGGTTCTGAGCAATGCTTCGCAAAACGTTAAAATTGGCATTTTCAATCGGGTAAATCGGTAGGAAAGATAGCAGATAGAACGATGACGTTATGGATTTTACTTTAAGGTACTAGTCTCTTGTTCTGACCGTAATATCAGAGAAATCTAGCAGTAATTTCTTAAGGTGGTTCTGAGCAATGCTTCGCAAAACGTTAAAATTGGCATTTTCAATCGGGTAAATCGGTAGGAAAGATAGCAGATAGAACGATGACGTTATGGATTTTACTTTAAGGTACTAGTCTCTTGTTCTGACCGTAATATCAGAGAAATCTAGCAGTAATTTCTTAAGGTGGTTCTGAGCAATGCTTCGCAAAACGTTAAAATTGGCATTTTCAATCGGGTAAATCGGTAGGAAAGATAGCAGATAGAACGATGACGTTATGGATTTTACTTTAAGGTACTAGTCTCTTGTTCTGACCGTAATATCAGAGAAATCTAGCAGTAATTTCTTAAGGTGGTTCTGAGCAATGCTTCGCAAAACGTTAAAATTGGCATTTTCAATCGGGTAAATCGGTAGGAAAGATAGCAGATAGAACGATGACGTTATGGATTTTACTTTAAGGTACTAGTCTCTTGTTCTGACCGTAATATCAGAGAAATCTAGCAGTAATTTCTTAAGGTGGTTCTGAGCAATGCTTCGCAAAACGTTAAAATTGGCATTTTCAATCGGGTAAATCGGTAGGAAAGATAGCAGATAGAACGATGACGTTATGGATTTTACTTTAAGGTACTAGTCTCTTGTTCTGACCGTAATATCAGAGAAATCTAGCAGTAATTTCTTAAGGTGGTTCTGAGCAATGCTTCGCAAAACGTTAAAATTGGCATTTTCAATCGGGTAAATCGGTAGGAAAGATAGCAGATAGAACGATGACGTTATGGATTTTACTTTAAGGTACTAGTCTCTTGTTCTGACCGTAATATCAGAGAAATCTAGCAGTAATTTCTTAAGGTGGTTCTGAGCAATGCTTCGCAAAACGTTAAAATTGGCATTTTCAATCGGGTAAATCGGTAGGAAAGATAGCAGATAGAACGATGACGTTATGGATTTTACTTTAAGGTACTAGTCTCTTGTTCTGACCGTAATATCAGAGAAATCTAGCAGTAATTTCTTAAGGTGGTTCTGAGCAATGCTTCGCAAAACGTTAAAATTGGCATTTTCAATCGGGTAAATCGGTAGGAAAGATAGCAGATAGAACGATGACGTTATGGATTTTACTTTAAGGTACTAGTCTCTTGTTCTGACCGTAATATCAGAGAAATCTAGCAGTAATTTCTTAAGGTGGTTCTGAGCAATGCTTCGCAAAACGTTAAAATTGGCATTTTCAATCGGGTAAATCGGTAGGAAAGATAGCAGATAGAACGATGACGTTATGGATTTTACTTTAAGGTACTAGTCTCTTGTTCTGACCGTAATATCAGAGAAATCTAGCAGTAATTTCTTAAGGTGGTTCTGAGCAATGCTTCGCAAAACGTTAAAATTGGCATTTTCAATCGGGTAAATCGGTAGGAAAGATAGCAGATAGAACGATGACGTTATGGATTTTACTTTAAGGTACTAGTCTCTTGTTCTGACCGTAATATCAGAGAAATCTAGCAGTAATTTCTTAAGGTGGTTCTGAGCAATGCTTCGCAAAACGTTAAAATTGGCATTTTCAATCGGGTAAATCGGTAGGAAAGATAGCAGATAGAACGATGACGTTATGGATTTTACTTTAAGGTACTAGTCTCTTGTTCTGACCGTAATATCAGAGAAATCTAGCAGTAATTTCTTAAGGTGGTTCTGAGCAATGCTTCGCAAAAACGTTAAAATTGGCATTTTCAATCGGGTAAATCGGTAGGAAAGATAGCAGATAGAACGATGACGTTATGGATTTTACTTTAAGGTACTAGTCTCTTGTTCTGACCGTAATATCAGAGAAATCTAGCAGTAATTTCTTAAGGTGGTTCTGAGCAATGCTTCGCAAAACGTTAAAATTGGCATTTTCAATCGGGTAAATCGGTAGGAAAGATAGCAGATAGAACGATGACGTTATGGATTTTACTTTAAGGTACTAGTCTCTTGTTCTGACCGTAATATCAGAGAAATCTAGCAGTAATTTCTTAAGGTGGTTCTGAGCAATGCTTCGCAAAACGTTAAAATTGGCATTTTCAATCGGGTAAATCGGTAGGAAAGATAGCAGATAGAACGATGACGTTATGGATTTTACTTTAAGGTACTAGTCTCTTGTTCTGACCGTAATATCAGAGAAATCTAGCAGTAATTTCTTAAGGTGGTTCTGAGCAATGCTTCGCAAAACGTTAAAATTGGCATTTTCAATCGGGTAAATCGGTAGGAAAGATAGCAGATAGAACGATGACGTTATGGATTTTACTTTAAGGTACTAGTCTCTTGTTCTGACCGTAATATCAGAGAAATCTAGCAGTAATTTCTTAAGGTGGTTCTGAGCAATGCTTCGCAAAACGTTAAAATTGGCATTTTCAATCGGGTAAATCGGTAGGAAAGATAGCAGATAGAACGATGACGTTATGGATTTTACTTTAAGGTACTAGTCTCTTGTTCTGACCGTAATATCAGAGAAATCTAGCAGTAATTTCTTAAGGTGGTTCTGAGCAATGCTTCGCAAAACGTTAAAATTGGCATTTTCAATCGGGTAAATCGGTAGGAAAGATAGCAGATAGAACGATGACGTTATGGATTTTACTTTAAGGTACTAGTCTCTTGTTCTGACCGAAATATCAGAGAAATCTAGCAGTAATTTCTTAAGGTGGTTCTGAGCAATGCTTCGCAAAACGTTAAAATTGGCATTTTCAATCGGGTAAATCGGTAGGAAAGATAGCAGATAGAACGATGACGTTATGGATTTTACTTTAAGGTACTAGTCTCTTGTTCTGACCGTAATATCAGAGAAATCTAGCAGTAATTTCTTAAGGTGGTTCTGAGCAATGCTTCGCAAAACGTTAAAATTGGCATTTTCAATCGGGTAAATCGGTAGGAAAGATAGCAGATAGAACGATGACGTTATGGATTTTACTTTAAGGTACTAGTCTCTTGTTCTGACCGTAATATCAGAGAAATCTAGCAGTAATTTCTTAAGGTGGTTCTGAGCAATGCTTCGCAAAACGTTAAAATTGGCATTTTCAATCGGGTAAATCGGTAGGAAAGATAGCAGATAGAACGATGACGTTATGGATTTTACTTTAAGGTACTAGTCTCTTGTTCTGACCGTAATATCAGAGAAATCTAGCAGTAATTTCTTAAGGTGGTTCTGAGCAATGCTTCGCAAAACGTTAAAATTGGCATTTTCAATCGGGTAAATCGGTAGGAAAGATAGCAGATAGAACGATGACGTTATGGATTTTACTTTAAGGTACTAGTCTCTTGTTCTGACCGTAATATCAGAGAAATCTAGCAGTAATTTCTTAAGGTGGTTCTGAGCAATGCTTCGCAAAACGTTAAAATTGGCATTTTCAATCGGGTAAATCGGTAGGAAAGATAGCAGATAGAACGATGACGTTATGGATTTTACTTTAAGGTACTAGTCTCTTGTTCTGACCGTAATATCAGAGAAATCTAGCAGTAATTTCTTAAGGTGGTTCTGAGCAATGCTTCGCAAAACGTTAAAATTGGCATTTTCAATCGGGTAAATCGGTAGGAAAGATAGCAGATAGAACGATGACGTTATGGATTTTACTTTAAGGTACTAGTCTCTTGTTCTGACCGTAATATCAGAGAAATCTAGCAGTAATTTCTTAAGGTGGTTCTGAGCAATGCTTCGCAAAACGTTAAAATTGGCATTTTCAATCGGGTAAATCGGTAGGAAAGATAGCAGATAGAACGATGACGTTATGGATTTTACTTTAAGGTACTAGTCTCTTGTTCTGACCGTAATATCAGAGAAATCTAGCAGTAATTTCTTAAGGTGGTTCTGAGCAATGCTTCGCAAAACGTTAAAATTGGCATTTTCAATCGGGTAAATCGGTAGGAAAGATAGCAGATAGAACGATGACGTTATGGATTTTACTTTAAGGTACTAGTCTCTTGTTCTGACCGTAATATCAGAGAAATCTAGCAGTAATTTCTTAAGGTGGTTCTGAGCAATGCTTCGCAAAACGTTAAAATTGGCATTTTCAATCGGGTAAATCGGTAGGAAAGATAGCAGATAGAACGATGACGTTATGGATTTTACTTTAAGGTACTAGTCTCTTGTTCTGACCGTAATATCAGAGAAATCTAGCAGTAATTTCTTAAGGTGGTTCTGAGCAATGCTTCGCAAAACGTTAAAATTGGCATTTTCAATCGGGTAAATCGGTAGGAAAGATAGCAGATAGAACGATGACGTTATGGATTTTACTTTAAGGTACTAGTCTCTTGTTCTGACCGTAATATCAGAGAAATCTAGCAGTAATTTCTTAAGGTGGTTCTGAGCAATGCTTCGCAAAACGTTAAAATTGGCATTTTCAATCGGGTAAATCGGTAGGAAAGATAGCAGATAGAACGATGACGTTATGGATTTTACTTTAAGGTACTAGTCTCTTGTTCTGACCGTAATATCAGAGAAATCTAGCAGTAATTTCTTAAGGTGGTTCTGAGCAATGCTTCGCAAAACGTTAAAATTGGCATTTTCAATCGGGTAAATCGGTAGGAAAGATAGCAGATAGAACGATGACGTTATGGATTTTACTTTAAGGTACTAGTCTCTTGTTCTGACCGAAATATCAGAGAAATCTAGCAGTAATTTCTTAAGGTGGTTCTGAGCAATGCTTCGCAAAACGTTAAAATTGGCATTTTCAATCGGGTAAATCGGTAGGAAAGATAGCAGATAGAACGATGACGTTATGGATTTTACTTTAAGGTACTAGTCTCTTGTTCTGACCGAAATATCAGAGAAATCTAGCAGTAATTTCTTAAGGTGGTTCTGAGCAATGCTTCGCAAAACGTTAAAATTGGCATTTTCAATCGGGTAAATCGGTAGGAAAGATAGCAGATAGAACGATGACGTTATGGATTTTACTTTAAGGTACTAGTCTCTTGTTCTGACCGAAATATCAGAGAAATCTAGCAGTAATTTCTTAAGGTGGTTCTGAGCAATGCTTCGCAAAACGTTAAAATTGGCATTTTCAATCGGGTAAATCGGTAGGAAAGATAGCAGATAGAACGATGACGTTATGGATTTTACTTTAAGGTACTAGTCTCTTGTTCTGACCGAAATATCAGAGAAATCTAGCAGTAATTTCTTAAGGTGGTTCTGAGCAATGCTTCGCAAAACGTTAAAATTGGCATTTTCAATCGGGTAAATCGGTAGGAAAGATAGCAGATAGAACGATGACGTTATGGATTTTACTTTAAGGTACTAGTCTCTTGTTCTGACCGAAATATCAGAGAAATCTAGCAGTAATTTCTTAAGGTGGTTCTGAGCAATGCTTCGCAAAACGTTAAAATTGGCATTTTCAATCGGGTAAATCGGTAGGAAAGATAGCAGATAGAACGATGACGTTATGGATTTTACTTTAAGGTACTAGTCTCTTGTTCTGACCGAAATATCAGAGAAATCTAGCAGTAATTTCTTAAGGTGGTTCTGAGCAATGCTTCGCAAAACGTTAAAATTGGCATTTTCAATCGGGTAAATCGGTAGGAAAGATAGCAGATAGAACGATGACGTTATGGATTTTACTTTAAGGTACTAGTCTCTTGTTCTGACCGAAATATCAGAGAAATCTAGCAGTAATTTCTTAAGGTGGTTCTGAGCAATGCTTCGCAAAACGTTAAAATTGGCATTTTCAATCGGGTAAATCGGTAGGAAAGATAGCAGATAGAACGATGACGTTATGGATTTTACTTTAAGGTACTAGTCTCTTGTTCTGACCGTAATATCAGAGAAATCTAGCAGTAATTTCTTAAGGTGGTTCTGAGCAATGCTTCGCAAAACGTTAAAATTGGCATTTTCAATCGGGTAAATCGGTAGGAAAGATAGCAGATAGAACGATGACGTTATGGATTTTACTTTAAGGTACTAGTCTCTTGTTCTGACCGTAATATCAGAGAAATCTAGCAGTAATTTCTTAAGGTGGTTCTGAGCAATGCTTCGCAAAACGTTAAAATTGGCATTTTCAATCGGGTAAATCGGTAGGAAAGATAGCAGATAGAACGATGACGTTATGGATTTTACTTTAAGGTACTAGTCTCTTGTTCTGACCGTAATATCAGAGAAATCTAGCAGTAATTTCTTAAGGTGGTTCTGAGCAATGCTTCGCAAAACGTTAAAATTGGCATTTTCAATCGGGTAAATTGGTAGGAAAGATAGCAGATAGAACGATGACGTTATGGATTTTACTTTAAGGTACTAGTCTCTTGTTCTGACCGTAATATCAGAGAAATCTAGCAGTAATTTCTTAAGGTGGTTCTGAGCAATGCTTCGCAAAACGTTAAAATTGGCATTTTCAATCGGGTAAATCGGTAGGAAAGATAGCAGATAGAACGATGACGTTATGGATTTTACTTTAAGGTACTAGTCTCTTGTTCTGACCGTAATATCAGAGAAATCTAGCAGTAATTTCTTAAGGTGGTTCTGAGCAATGCTTCGCAAAACGTTAAAATTGGCATTTCAATCGGGTAAATCGGTAGGAAAGATAGCAGATAGAACGATGACGTTATGGATTTTACTTTAAGGTACTAGTCTCTTGTTCTGACCGTAATATCAGCAAAATCTAGCAGTAATTTCTTAAGGTGGTTCTGAGCAATGCTTCGCAAAACGTTAAAATTGGCATTTCCAATCGGGTAAATCGGTAGGAAAGATAGCAGATAGAACGATGACGTTATGGATTTTACTTTAAGGTACTAGTCTCTTGTTCTGACCGTAATATCAGAGAAATCTAGCAGTAATTACTTAAGGTGGTTCTGAGCAATGCTTCGCAAAACGTTAAAATTGGCATTTTCAATCGGGTAAATCGGTAGGAAAGATAGCAGATAGAACGATGACGTTATGGATTTTACTTTAAGGTACTAGTCTCTTGTTCTGACCGTAATATCAGAGAAATCTAGCAGTAATTTCTTAAGGTGGTTCTGAGCAATGCTTCGCAAAACGTTGAAATTGGCATTTTCAATCGGGTAAATCGGTAGGAAAGATAGCAGATAGAACGATGACGTTATGGATTTTACTTTAAGGTACTAGTCTCTTGTTCTGACACTAATATCAGAGAAATCTAGCAGTTATTTCTTAAGGTGGTTCTGTAAAATGCTTCGCAAAACGTTAAAATTGGCATTTTCAATCGGGTAAATCGGTAGGAAAGATAGCAGATAGACGATGACGTTATGGATTTTACTTTAAGGTACTAGTCTCTTGTTCTGACCGTAATATCAGAGAAATCTAGCAGTAATTTCTTAAGGTGGTTCTGAGCAATGCTTCGCAAAACGTTAAAATTGGCATTTTCAATCGGGTAAATCGGTAGGAAAGATAGCAGATAGAACTATGACGTTATGGATTTTACTTTAAGGTACTAGTCTCTTGTTCTGACCGTAATATCAGAGAAATCTAGCAGTAATTTCTTAAGGTGGTTCTGAGCAATGCTTCGCAAAACGTTAAAATTGGCATTTTCAATCGGGTAAATCGGTAGGAAAGATAGCAGATAGAACGATGACGTTATGGATTTTACTTTAAGGTACTAGTCTCTTGTTCTGACCGTAATATCAGAGAAATCTAGCAGTAATTTCTTAAGGTGGTTCTGAGCAATGCTTCGCAAAACGTTAAAATTGGCATTTTTAATCGGTAAAATCGGTAGGAAAGATAGCAGATAGAACGATGACGTTATGGATTTTACTTTAAGGTACTAGTCTCTTGTTCTGACCGTAATATCAGAGAAATCTAGCAGTAATTTCTTAAGGTGGTTCTGAGCAATGCTTCGCAAAACGTTAAAATTGGCATTTTCAATCGGGTAAATCGGTAGGAAAGATAGCAGATAGAACGATGACGTTATGGATATTACTTTAAGGTACTAGTCTCTTGTTCTGACCGTAATATCAGCAAAATCTAGCAGTAATTTCTTAAGGTGGTTCTGAGCAATGCTTCGCAAAACGTTAAAATTGGCATTTTCAATCGGGTAAATCGGTAGGAAAGATAGCAGATAGAACGATGACGTTATGGATTTTACTTTAAGGTACTAGTCTCTTGTTCTGACCGTAATATCAGCAAAATCTAGCAGTAATTTCTTAAGGTGGTTCTGAGCAATGCTTCGCAAAACGTTAAAATTGGCATTTTCAATCGGGTATATCGGTAGGAAAGATAGCAGATAGAACGATGACGTTATGGATTTTACTTTAAGGCACTAGTCTCTTGTTCTGACCGTAATATCAGCAAAATCTAGCAGTAATTTCTTACGGTGGTTCTGAGCAATGCTTCGCAAAACGTTGAAATTGGCATTTTCAATCGGGTAAATCGGTAGGAAAGATAGCAGATAGAACGATGACGTTATGGATTTTACTTTAAGGTACTAGTCTCTTGTTCTGACCGTAATATCAGAGAAATCTAGCAGTAATTACTTAAGGTGGTTCTGAGCAATGCTTCGCAAAACGTTAAAATTGGCATTTTCAATCGGGTAAATCGGTAGGAAAGATAGCAGATAGAACGATGACGTTATGGATTTTACTTTAAGGTACTAGTCTCTTGTTCTGACTGTAATATCAGAGAAATCTAGCAGTAATTTCTTACGGTGGTTCTGAGCAATGCTTCGCAAAACGTTAAAATTGGCATTTTCAATCGGGTAAATCGGTAGGAAAGATAGCAGATAGAACGATGACGTTATGGATTTTACTTTAAGGTACTAGTCTCTTGTTCTGACCGTAATATCAGAGAAATCTAGCAGTAATTTCTTAAGGTGGTTCTGAGCAATGCTTCGCAAAACGTTAAAATTGGCATTTTCAATCGGGTAAATCGGTAGGAAAGATAGCAGATAGAACGATGACGTTATGGATTTTACTTTAAGGTACTAGTCTCTTGTTCTGACCGTAATA
>JAEMUL010000125.1:10000-17195 GCA_034510155.1 Eucriotettix oculatus | reverse complement strand
TTTAAATATTTTGGGTCAATAATTACATATGAGACAGATATACAAACTAAAATTGCAATGGAATGCTACCGAGACTCTACACTGAATAATTTGTAGCAAAAATTTAGCAAATGAAACAAACAACAAAATCTATAAGAGCATAACACAGAACACTCTATGTTATGGAAGTGAAACGTCGCTACTGGCAGAATTACAAAAAAAAAATAATTACAGCAGTAGAAATCTCATTATCTGAAGAGAAATCTTCAAAAAACAACACAGGATAAAATTAGAGAAATGAGTTCCTATGGAAATAAATGAACGTAACGACGTCCGTTGAAAATGAAACCCTTAAATGGTATAAAGAATGGAAAACTAAAGATGACCAAAAGAAATATACGAATGGTCACCTTCTGGAAAAAATAAACGGGGCAGAACCAGATTAAAGTGGAAAACCATAATGGAAGGTAAAAATTTGGAAGAGGGAGAGATGAACGACAGACGGAAATGGAAATTGAAGACGGCAAACCTGTAAAGGGAGAAAAGCCTAAGAAGAAGAAGAAGATGTGTAATAAGAAAAATAACAGAACTATTTATGTATTTTAATTATTTATATAAGAATCATTAACTGATTTTTACTTTACTACTGTAATTATAGTTTATAAATAGAAAATTTAAGAGTTTTTACATTTTTTCAGAAAATTTGTATTTGTATTTATTGTTAGTCTGCAGTTGTCCGGTGGCAGATACAAAATGAAATTACTTAAACATAAATACTCATAACCTAAAGAAAAATAATCACAGTCCTTTAAAATTTCTATAGCCCTGACAGAAAAAAACACTACGAGAATTATATTATCTTAACACTGCACTTCACTTTAATTTTTAAATTCGAATATAAATTTATATCATTCCAAATACCCACTTCACTTTTAGGATTTGTCCTGAATTTTTTTTCCTGAAGAGGATTTCCTCCAAACACTCCCGCCATAGGTAAATTATTCCAGTCGTTGATGGTCCTAGTTAGGAATGAGAATTTGCCAACATCTGTTTTTTGTCTTCTACATTTCACTTTGAATTGATGATCCCATCAACCTATATAACTGGGATTTTGCGTTTTGGAGATAATTCCAATCCATGGTTTTCGTCCCGTATAAGCTTTTAATAGCAAATGCAGCCTTGCTTTGTTCCTCCTTTCTGGCAATATCTCCCAACATAGCTGTTCTACTTTTTCATTCCTATGACCCCTGTGGCCCTACTCGCACAAAATTAGCAGCCTTTATCTGAACTTTCTCTAACGATTCTGTTTGATTTTTTTGTAGGGATCGCAACAAGCAGCCCCGTATTTCAAAATTGGTCTAAGTAAGAAAAAAAATGTCACCTCCTTTGATTCTGAACTTCCCTTTTTTAAATCCCTCGTGTTGAAATGTAAGGAATTCCAAACATCAGCAAATATATAAAGAGAGTTTAATTTCCGTGATTCCACCGCGCTTAGGAGATGTATTTACTGGGGTCGAAGACCTTGGATCAGTAGGCCAGTTATCTCCTGAAACTTGCGAAGACACGGAGAAGGGAATGCTGCGACCCCACAGTAAACTAAACACCAGTAGGGACTGAAAATAATACCCTATTTCTCTTTTCGATGTTACACCGGGTAGGATCCTTAAACTACAATCTGAGGGGTCAACCCTACGCTACTTTTCTCTACCTAACAAGCCAATTCCCTTCCTACGTTATTAAAGGGGAGTTGCCTGTTACCCAGGATCACCTTCACGTAGCCTGTTTAACAAAAAAAGACGCTTGTGAGAATTAATTGAGGAAACATTATAATTCAGCATAATTTTCATTTGAGTTTGATTAAAATGGTGGTTATGAGAAGGAACCAGGGAAGACAGAATTGAGCTGAGAAAACCATCGAGAAAGCTCTACGTGGGCGAACTAATGTTGTTGTGGTATTCAGTCCTAAGACTGGCCTTATGTAACCCTCCATGCTAGGTCTTTCAATTCCGTGTAACTAGACACATTCCAATCCTCCCTAATCGTCTTAGCGTATTCCACCTTGGCCACACACTTTCCTCTAATACTAACTTTACAAGACCCTCATGTCTCAAAACGTGGCCTATTAATCTATCCCTTCTCTTGGTCAACGTCCTCCATATTGTTCTCACTTCCCCTGTTCTGTTTAGAACTTCCTCGTTAGTGATTTTATCACCCATCTGATTTTCAGCATTCACCTATTGCTCCACATTTCAAAGGATTCTATTCTTTTCCTTTCCCCAACTTCTATCGTCCACGTTTTGCACCCATACAACGCCTCGTTCCATACCAATTTCCTAATATTCACACTTAAATTACCCGTAAGTAAATTCCTCTTTTTCACGAAAGACTTTCTTGCCTGTGCTATCCTACTCTTTATGTCTACTATACTTCTACCATCCCTAGTTATTACACTTCCCAAGTAGTAGTATTCCTTAACTTCCGTCAAAATATCCCTTCCCAATCCAACACCCTTTGCTATTCCACTGTATCCCATACCACACTCCATTACCTTGCCTTGGTTTTCCCTCTATTAATCCTCATATTAAACTCTTTCTTCAGGACTACGTTCATGCCATTTATTATGGTTTCCAAGTCTTCTTCTGACTTTCCTAATACTACAATATCGTCGGAAAAGCGTAAGATTTTTATTTCCTTTCCTTGACGTATGATTCTTTTCCCATATTCCGTTTTAACTTACTCCATCACCTGTTCTATATATTAGTTAAACAGCATGGGCGACAGAGTGCATCCTTGTCTTATCCTTTCTTGATTACGGCTTTCTTTTCTTGGTCTTCTATTCTCATTACTGGTGCCTTTCTTCTGTAGAGGTTTAACTTACTCCATCACCTGTTCTATATATTAGTTAAACAGCATGGGCGACAGAGTGCATCCTTGTCTTATCCTTTCTTGATTACGGCTTTCTTTTCTTGGTCTTCTATTCTCATTACTGGTGCCTTTCTTCTGTAGAGGTTTAACTTACTCCATCACCTGTTCTATATATTAGTTAAACAGCATGGGCGACAGAGTGCATCCTTGTCTTATCCTTTCTTGATTACGGCTTTCTTTTCTTGGTCTTCTATTCTCATTACTGGTGCCTGTCTTCTGTAGAGGTTAATAAAGTAGTAAAAAGGAATTAATTTTATCACTGTTTCTGTTATCCGTATAATTTTTTGGAATGTTGAGGCGGAAAGTTGTAGGATCTCTACACATGAAATTTAGGAAGACTTGAAGAGATTTTAAAAAAAAAATAGGAATAGAATGGCTAACGATTCCTCCAGGAAAGACGAAAGAAATTGACGGTACTCTGGCGAATAACGTAGCGTGTATTTGATCGCTGGCAGAGAGATTCTTTATCCCAAGAGCATCGCAGGTTACCTAGCAACGCGGATTGTTTATTTAGTTCGCTGACATCTCTGCATCTCGCCGTTGCATGTCAAATGTAATAAATATTATAAATTATCTATTCGAGTTATTAATAGTAGAGGATTTACCATTCACTCTACAGTACTTTGACTTTGTAATGTCCACATAATTAATTAAGTATGGTTACGCTAGGAAGAAACCCAGGGGGTGACAGGCAGTTTTGAAACTGAGGAGTGGATAGTCATCAAAACGTAAATGAAAATATTCTTATGTCGCTTAGGAAAAGATAACCTTTGTGATAATGGTGAAGAGTTGGAACAGCTGGTCAAAACAACATCAGGATTGTTGTAGGAGACTGTGGCTGTGTCAAAATGCCCAAAACGCGTTTTGTAGCGGGTGCTGGGGTTCGATGTTAAAAAAAAGTGTCAGTAGACTCTTGGGGGCTTCGAAGAACGGTGCTGCGAACTTTACTGCAGAGTTCAATGAATGGATAAAGTGGAAATACAAAATTCTATCGATTATGACTATTTGGCTTAAACGTATACAACTCCCCCGAAACTCTATACCCAACAATGCCCCGAGCGGGCGTCGGACTGTTGCAACTTTCGGGATTAACTCAGGGTGGTGTGAATGAGGTCCGCAATAAAAAAAAAACTCGACCGCAAACAAAAATTAGACAAGTGGACTTAAGTCGTTGGCGTCCAGGGTTTTGTCTAGAAAAAACGCGGGGAGATTGGGGTGTTCGGGCCACCGGGGGGGTTGGCCTTCGTAACCTACGTGAGAGTCGCGGTCGCCTGGGAGGGGCGGGTGTGGCACGGTACTTTGTACCTAGCAAAAACCTTTCCGTGGGCGTTAGTACCACTTAGTTAAGGTCGCTCGTACGTAAAAAACAAATACTGTTAGTTGGATAATTGTTGTGTGGTTTGAAAAAAAACTTCTGAACACCAAGACCGAGTCCGTTGAAAACTCTCTTGTCCGCCCAGGCGGCTTTACCTTTCTTGGGTGAACATTTATTACATTATTTTATTGTATAAAAGAAAATATACTTAAAGTTATGTATTATAAACTATACTAAATTACTCTTCTCCGATTCTTCTATAAATTCCTTCATTGAATAGAAGGAGTGGCTAAGCAAAAATGAGCGTAATTCAGAGTTAAATTTACCTAAATTATGGTACAACTGTTTAATTCTGTGCGGCAGTTTGTTGACGATGGATATTCCTGAATAATGCAGACCTTTCTGTGCAATTGAAAATGTTTTACATTTTTTATACAGATTTATTTTGTTCCTTGTATTGAAGGGATGAATATCAGAATTATTCAAAAAGAAGTGCCTATTTGTGATTAAAACTAACATCAATGAATAAATGTATTGGCAAGTCAAAGTCAAAATACGTAACTTCTTGAACATATTTCTGCAAGAAGTTCGTGAGGAAACCTGACATATTGCTCTAATAACACGTTTTTGACTAATAAAAATCTTATCTATGCCTACTGAGTTGCCCCAAAATATAAAACCATATGATGAAATAGAATGAAAATATGCAAATTATACTACTTTTATTGTTTTCAAATCAATGAAGGTGGACATTGCTCTGACAGCTGAGCTGAGTTTCTTAAGTAATTGATTAATCTCATCAGTCCAATTTAATTTATTATTTACTAACAGACCTAACAATTTAACAGAGCAAGTTTCATTTACATTTTCCTTGCATTTAAGTGTTATACATTGTAAATGTGATTTGCTAGTCCGTTCCCATTAAACCATGTCAGCAGGTTACTTAAATTATTTTCACTTCCCTCCTCTACTGTGTCTTTCTTACTTTTTACTATTGCACCAGTATCATGTGCAAACACGATAGCTTTACAAGTTGAATCTATTGTATTAGGAACATCATTTATACATATAACGAATAATAATGGCTCTAATGATTTTCACCTGTGCACAAGTCTTTTAACACTACTCTTTGCATTCTATTTTCCATGTATGAATTAAACCAAGAAAATAAATTTCCTGTTATTCCATAGTACCTCAGTTCTTCTAGCAATATGCTATGGTGTACACAATCAAACGCTTTCCTTAAGTCACAGAATATACGTATTGGGCGATTTTTTTTATTTAATTGTTCTATTATGTCGTCTAAAAGAGTAAAGATTGCTTTCTCGCCTGAATATCCTTTTCTAAACCCAAACTTTGAATCGGTGAGTAAGTTATGTGTGTTCAGATGTTTTATAACTCTGTTGTATACTACTTTTTCTAAAATTATTGATAATACTGGCAACAGTGATATGGGGCGATACTGTGATATATCTTCTTTATTTAACTTTAACAATTTCTCCAGCAAAAAGTGGCGACGTACTAGAACTTGCTTATGTTTCAAACGACAAAGACGATACGTCCAATTAGGTTTCACAAATATTGTGTAGTCAAGAGTAGCAGCACTGGCATTAGCGTCTAATTTGAGACGACGGAATAGGTGATACAAGTCGGATGGCAGAAACTGTGGAATTTATTTCCTTTACGCATGTTTTATTTTTTAACAATTTCTTTCCCCTTCTTACGTTCAGTCACATCATACAATGACATTATTTCTTGTCACACTTTGTACCATTATTTCCCGTTCATGCAGTGTTTGAACCGAAATGTAAATATTCCGTTACGATAATTTCTTAGTTCTTAATTTAAATTCTACGACGGACTAGTACTCTCAGTTACTTGTATTCAAATTAAAACGAATCAGTAAGTAAGGTTTGAATTGCCGTCATGTTCACCCAAAGACATATATAAACAACACAGACTGGACAAGGCGCCGCCATATTTGAAGCAAATTGAAGGCTCAGGCGGCATTTTTTGAACGGAAAGGTGGGCGTGTCATGTCGTCTGCTGGCATTGAAATGAGGTGGACTTACGAATACGTGCAGGAAGCGTATCTCGTAAATCAATATTTAAAAACTATATATACATATGTATTAAAGTTACAAATGAGCGGAAACCAGCTAGAAAGGTTTCATTACATATAATATATATATAACACATCACTTAAAAATGGTAAATTGTTTCTGTTGTCACACAAGGAACGTGCCGAAATTAAAGTTAACACGGATAGGGGCTCATTGACATCATCTCAATGCTAAATACAACATGTAAACATTGACAGTTAATGAACAGGAAACTGTATAATAGTTAATTTATAATTTTTGTTTTAAATCAGTAATTTATGATATTAATGCCGAATTATTAGATGAGATATGAAGCATCTCGCTCATCAGTCTATAATAAAGATTACTCCCAATATCTAAAATTTTAATTCATTACAGTTATACAATTGTACGTTGTACAAGTAACATGTAAATGCATGAGAAACAATATTTTCTAATCACAAAAATACACGATTGTTCAACCTCAGTCATTGAACACAGTACATACGGTCAAAGTTCTTGACCGTAGACATTTTGATCGTGCCTGTTGTTAGTTGCTGCCACGCAGGGCGCTGTAACGTCCTCATAGCCTCTCTATGATGTTTATATATCTCTTTGTGTTCACCACTCGTGTACATGCACAGTGCGTCAAGTTCCTTGTTATGCCCTTCTGTAACAGTTCCTCTCTTTGCTGGTAGGTGGATCTGTACCTGCGGGAAATTTGAAGCTTTGAATATGAACACAATCGTCCTGAGGTCTTCCCCTAATTGAGAGGGCGTACGAACTGTAACCTATGTTCTCCTTAACTGAAACTCATTTAATACTTAATAATTTCTTATATATATATATATATATATATATTTTTATGTTTCTTTGCAGTTGCGGTCAATCGAAG
>JAEMUL010000124.1:0-17312 GCA_034510155.1 Eucriotettix oculatus | reverse complement strand
CGCGTCTCGTTCGGCGCCAAATCTGCATCTCCGGCTGATATAAGGCTCATTCAAGAGTCCGACTACAGGTATACACGGCGCGAGTGTACAAAAGTTGTTTTAAGGTGTTATTAAGGAAGAAACAATGTCGCAAGTCAATGCTCTCGTCAGGTTAACATCTGACAAAACAGATAATTAAATTTTTTTAAAGTAATTGAGGTGGCCGAACCTGGCGATACTGCAATGCCGGGCCAACCCGTGATAGATGTGGAGCAAGCTCCTATCATTCCGTCATGTTCCAAAAATAAGTTTAATATTCTGGTACCACGTATCTGATAAGAACAGATTTCATCGGGTATTAGACGAGCTTTTGCTTGAAAGTATTAATTTAAAAACACGTTTTCATTAAAAACTTACTAAGTAGGACTAGAGATTTACTTAAATATTAATGACTAGATAAAAGTTAAATATGTTAAGCTAAAAGTTTTTTTTAAATTGCCCAACAATTTTGAGGTGCTCAGTGTAACTTCTTCAGACCACCTAATTGTTTCGTCAGTGACTAGTTCTTTAAAAAGGACGCCGTAACTTCTAGAACACTGTGGTTTTAAAAATTTATTGTTTTCTGGGTCCCAGTACCCTGAAGACTGCACGACGAACTGAATTATCTCCACCCGGTCGTATGTCTACGACGTAACACGTGCGTTGGTATACTATGAGGAGGTCGGGTTGCAAGGGGCACCCCTCAACGACTGTCCTGTTTTTGGCCACAACCCTCATCTTGCCTAGTGCCGCTTTCTTGATCCTCTCTGCCACCGCGTTATGGCGTTTGAACATCGCCCCGTTGTTTGCAGGACATTGGTTTATCACGTGTGGTTGAGTTTCGTCTGCTTCGTTGCATCTCCTGCAGGTCCTCGTGGCCCGTCGAGCCTGTAGGCTCTCAGCGGCACCAGGTCGAGCCGAGCTCTATGAATAAATCGCTAATCGGCGAATCTTAAGTATTGGCCGGTCGTCATAAAGAAGCTGCTTCTCCTGTCGAGTCCGACCGCTGGTGAGGCTCCTCGACTAGTTTATCCTCCATGGATTTCTTGTTTTGTAGCCTCAGGGTTTCGCAGACAGTGTTTCTCCCCTTCGGATGTATTGTGACGCCTCCTCGCGACAATGTGATGTCGGGATCTAACGACCACTGACACCGAAGTGGTCGTGACGCGGTTCTCTCTTTCGTCCATTTATTTGCTTGGCGGTTAGTCGACCTCATGAACGGACCTTCCTTCGAACCTTCGAGGAACTCCCTCATCAGATTCGCATTTGGTGGCTGCTCGCGCCAGGATAGCTGACGGATCTGGGGAGGTGAGCAATTTATAAGCCCCATCCATTGCCATCACGTCAAAGTCATCCGCTACCTTGTCGATCCCCAAGCAACCCTTTTGTCGGACCCCGTATATGTAATCGTTGGAGGCCCTGGACGGGAGATTGAGGGTGGAATTTTGAAGGGGGCGGATAAACTTGGATAAACTCGTCGAGTTTTTTCCAATTTCCTTTGGAGATTGTTGCAAAGCGGAGAGAGAACTGGATAGCCGGCAAAAAGGATTTGAGGGCGTCGATCCTCTGCCAGGGTGCGAGGCTGGAGGTGAGGATTTTCTATGCCCGTCCAGCAGTATGTTATGGCCGAATGGCTTCCACAGGAATTTTGTAATTTCATGGTTGCTCAGGGATCGTATTCCCTGGCCGTCGACGGTGAAACGTGTGTCGCGGCACCCCACAGGAGTGCTACTGGAGAAGTGCATGGATATACACTTCCCCGGGTTGAACTTGAAGCCCAAGCTTTCCACCCACCTTTCCACTTCCGCTAGATTTGCTTGCAGCTCCTGCGGGGAGTCCGCAATCATGCACACACGTCGTCGGCGAATGCCAGGGTCGGGTGTTTTTCTGGGTCAAGTTGAATAGAATCCCACTCAGCGGGCAACCCTGCCTGACACCCGGTCGGATCGGAATTTGCTGGGTGAGGGTGTCCGACGTGGCGACAGCGGACGTGCAGTCCGTATGAATGTGGGCTATGACTCGGCGGAGCTCGTCGCCGACGTTTGCGGCTTCGAGCGCCGCTAGCAATGCGGAGTGTGGGACCGAACCGAACGCGTTCCCGAGGTCGAGCCAAGCGACGCATAGATCTTTCTTCTCACCGCAAGCGTCGCTTAAGTACGTCTCCAGGACGTACGGATGTTCAAAGAAGCCGTCGTGTGGGTGGAAGCCTTTCTGTGCAAAAAAACAGTTATTTGGTCTGTGATGGTACAGAAAGCGTCCCATTCTTGGGGGGTGAGGGATTTGTTTAGGAAGGGATTTATGGTAGGCATGAATTTGGATACTGGGAAGTCGTCAACCTGTTGCTCCACTTCCACCGATGTGTCTTCGCCTCCTTGCGTAGGTCCTGCCGGTGACGGTGGTCTATGGTGGTGAATTGGTGGCGTTTCCCTCACCGGGAGAGCGTGTTCTCGTTCCCCGTTCTATCCGCGAGGTCGTGCGAATTTTGATGGTTAATTAAGCCTCTCTTGTTCGCGAAAGACGCGGAGCACCGGGTGTATGGAAACCTCCCCTGGTTGTACGGAATTAATGGATTCAAACCCTCAGAAGGACAAACGTGGTACGCCGGGCGTGTACCCAAGAGTGCTTTGCACTGGAGACATGTTTACGTCCTCCGAGACAGCGAGGTCGTGATCTCGTAGGAGATGCCTTTTTATCGAGTTCTATAGGACGGTCCACGTCGGCGACGAGAAACTTCTCGCACACCCCTCCTCCGGGCAGACCGCCGAGGAGGGCGTGGGGAACCCGACGATCAATTTTGTTTCTCACTGCGCGACGTGGCATATCCCCGGGCTAAGGCTTCTAAAGGATGTTCTGTGTTCATTTCAGGAAGAGGCTTCTCCTGATATTTTTAGCCTTAAGTTTAGCATTCCCGGTTCTTTTCGGTTTAGGTGAGGCGACCTCCACCTCCATCGTTTCCGACTCGTCGGAAATGCTCTTTTCTGTTTCGTTTGGTTTTTGTTCTTCTACTGTTTTTTCTTCTTCACCAGTTTTTCCCTTTTCTTGGTCGGTTTGGAGTTCTCCAGTAGCCTGTTTGGCAACTTCGTTTGCCACCTCGGGTCTTTCTCTCGTTTTTTCTACTGTCTCTGAGGACGTTTTTAGTCTTGGGAATTCCGTCGTCGATGTGACGTTTACCGCTAAACTGCCGCAGTCCCTGCTCACGTGGCCAGGGCTCCCGCAGGTCTTTCACGGGGCCTTGCACTCCGCACTTACGTGCCCCTTCTGATTACAGTTATAACAAGTTCTAGTTGGGCACTGCCCTGCATCGTGAGCAGGGTCGTCGCACAACCGGCACCTTCTTTTCATACCTTGGTGCGTTATGTCCAGTCTTGTCGCACCGATTAATAGAGCCGTGAGTATTTTTTCCCCCTGACAAACCCGAACAGTTTGCCAGTCGGCATGTCATATTCATCTTTTATTTCATCTAAGTGGACGACAGTCACAAACTTTGACAGTTCCTCCTCTACTAAAGCCACACTTATTAATATAGACGGGGATGTATATAAAGATTTTGGTGTTACGAGGTTCGAACGGTATTATATTGAACACTTGATTACCGATGTTTGCGGGGATTTTCGTTAATAGCTTATCAACTATTGCAGGGTTTGCTAATACAGCATGCACTTCATTATTAAAGATTCTTACTGTTGTAATGTCGTTGTTTGAGTCTGTTTTTAAATTTCTTTTAGGGATTTGACAAACACGTAACACGTTTCTTTTTTCTAATGTTTTCGGGTCCTGTGGCAGGATGAACCGTATCGCACGGCGCCTGGCGTAACCAACTTCGTTTCCAAGTGAATTGGTCGCAGGCGTTTTCGCCGCCACATTCGCAAAAGATGGCTTGAAAGTGGCCATCTTATTGTTAAAGAATATACAACGATGTGTTTTTGCGAGATTTACTGGCAGTGGCGACCCCAACTTGTGGGGCTGGTTTCACCCACGCGACCTGCCTGTAGGAGGAGGAGGAGGATAATAGACAGTGACGACCTCGATTTACGAGGCTGGTTTCGCCCACGTGACCTGTCTCAGAATTGAAGGGAGGCAGTAAAACCCCTCTGCCTTCAGGTGTAGGATTGAAGCGAGAGAGGAGGAAATAAGACGAGACAATCGTTTTATTTTGGGCGTGCCAGACTCACTGCCCGGAACCAGAATCGATCGTCCGAGTGGGCTCCAATAATGAAAACACGTCACAGAAAATTTACTAAGTCCTAACTGGACTTGAACCCAGAAAATTTTCAAATTCCGAATGGACAATGAAAGACGACACAGAAAACTAAACTATCTCCTAAATTTAGACTTTAACACAGAGAAAATATTTAATTTCTGACTTGGACAGAACAAGACAGAAAAATAAAATTACTCTGACTTGGACTGTAAATGAAATAATACAACGATGGTTGGGCGTGCCCAACTCACTACCCGTGAAAAGGTTAAAAGGAAGTGGGACGACGACTTCGATGCTGCTGCGCACTCCATAACCTTGCCCTGGCTCGGGAGTTGAACCATGTTGTTGAATCGTTGTCGGGCAAGGTTATCGTGGATGGTAGTGCAGACGGTGCGTCGCTGTTTGGGACGCAGCGTGGTCTCTTCATTCTGGAGGTTGAAGTTGTCCCCTTCCACTTACCAGCTTACTCCAAGCCGTGTTTGCGGGCCTCCGTCCATGAGTTTCGGTAAGCTTTGGTGCTCCCCTGAAGGTCCCCGTCCTGTTTCCCAGACAGAAAGGAGGCAATATCTTCGTGGTCGACGGGGCGCTGGATCCTCGTCGACATTGTATTTCGGAGTGAAGAGCGCGCGAGCTCACTAATGATGGGGTCTGTGGAAGAAAGGAGTTTGTAGGCCCCATCGATGTTGAAGACATCGCTGTCATCGTTGAGGAAAGGGATGCCGCACGCCCCCATTTTTCGGGAACCATAAATATAGTCGTTAGTTTCCTCCTGGGGAAGATTCAGGGTCCGCATGATCTCAGGACGGAGGGTCATGTCCACCTTCTTCCAGTCGCACTTTGTAAACTGACGTGTACGCAGGGCGAAATGCAGAGATGGAAAGAAAAAGGTCTGCAAGGCGTCGAGACGCTGCCAAGATGCCAGTTTCGATTAGAGTATCATCAGGCCAGTTTTCATGATGAGTTTTAGGTTGGTCCAGTCGGAGATGGTGTTGAATCCAACGGGGCGCCCAGGAAGGAAAATGACTCACCTTCCCAGAGACACCTGATGGGCTGGCCGTCAATGGTGATGTTTACTTCCCGGCATCCCACGGGTGGTTTGCCGGAGAAGTACATGACGGCACACTTCGATAGCTTCAAGTGCAGGCCAATCTTGGATCTCAAAGTGGCGACCTCATCAAGTTGCTTCTGGAGTTGCTTGGGGGACTCAGCAAAAAGCAAGATGGTATCTGCGTGGGTCAGGATGTTGTGGCTGAGGCTGTTGCGTTAAACGGCTCGCAGGATCGGGTTGATGGCGATGTTAAAGAGGAGCCCACTGATTGGGCACCCCTGCCTAACGCCGGCGCACGCCGCTACCGAGCAGAATCCTTGAGCTGGCCCCGGTGTAGATTGTCCACAACATCAATGAAGTGTTGGCCAGCCACGAGAGTGAGAAGCGCTGTGGTGATGGCCATGTGGGAAACACTGCCGAAGGCGTTGGCAATGTCCAACCACGAGATCAGGAGGTCCTGACGAGATTTCCTCGCCCTCAACATACGCTCTTCAAGTGCGTAGTTGTGTTTGAAGACGCCGTCAAACGGAAGAAAGCCCTTCTGGCAGGTGTAGAGGATGTCGTTTGCCTGGATCCATGCGCTGAGACGTTGAGCCAAGCACCCCGTGTACAGCTTGTACAGTGTCCGACTGATGGAAATCGGACGCCAGTTCCCCAGGTCGTCCTGGTCGCCCTTCTTGAAGATGAGAATAGTATTAGAGGACTTCCAGGCGCTGGGGATTCGATGGTGTAAGACGAGCGTTGAGTACCAGGGTGATCAGCGTTGCGTTTGGATCCAAGGACTTCCAATGATTGTATGTAAGACGGCCGTCCCCGGGCGAGGTGTTTTCACTTTTTCGGAGCCTGTTCAGGACCTCTTGAGACGAAAAACTGCATGTTGACTGGCGTGGCAGCTTTGGAATTGTCCTTATAGAAGCTTGGGGCAAGATCGGTTGCAGACCATGCATTCCTAATGTGGTGATTCATGACCCTTACATTCATCGGGTAAAGCGAAAATAATTTAGTTTTTGTTATTTTCGTACATAGGACGGAAAACGAGAATGGTTTGGTGAGGCCGAGTGGGCGGGAAACGTCGCCGTTTACAACATTATTTATTGCCTGGAGTGCATTGTATTCGACACTTGGTCCCAGGAGCTGTCCTGAGAAGGTCGGAATGGGAGAGCAGTGGCTGAACAGGCGATAAAGTTAATTTCGGCATGTTCGAGAAAGAAGATTCATTTGTAGTACGGAAAACAAAAAGATAACATCGTATGGATTTTTAAGCTGAAGAAGAGGCGCTAGAGGAGACGTGTTGAGCAAAGGAACATCTGGCACGGCAAACCAGGAACGACGTCACCAGGCCCTTGTTAACATCTGGTAATGGCATTTTTACCCGGCTTTCCACTTAAACCATTCGCGTTTGATTCGCGATTATAAATTTCAATTATATCGTTCGTCACCGCGTTCCCGGGAGCAGCCATTTCGAAGCTGCGTAGATTCCTTTTTTTTTTGCTTTACCGACTGAGCCAATTTGATATTCGTAAATTTATATTTTTTTCACTAAAACTTAATTTGAGTTATATTTCTTTTGAAAATTTGATAATGTAATTTCATAATTAAATGGAATATATTCAAATTAAATATAATTTTTATTATTATTTTACAATTCCTTGTTATAATAATATTTTTGCGGTGTAAACGAAGACCAAACACGACAGTAAAGTAATCCTCAGCGGTCTGACGGTCCAGCTGGCAAGGCTGTGAATCACCCTTTAGGATCAGTCTCATCGCACGCCGGCGAATTCGGAGGTAGAGTTTTTGGATCGTTTGAGGATTCTGGACGTTGATGAGCCTTGCCGGTTTATCACCGTTTGACGGTGTAGACAGTTTAAAAATTTCAGCTGCCTTCTTGGTGATTCGCTCTAGAAGGGCCTCGAACCGGCTCCAGGTGTTGTCGGAAACAGGTTCGCAATGGAGGCGTTGCAGCTCGGTGTTAAAGGTGTGGAGCGGAGTCTGGCTGGTGGGGCCGAGGAGGGAGGTGGGATCTGAAGCCTCGACAGATGCCTGTTCGACTTCGGGAGAGGGAGATGCCGGGATTGACGAGGCATCAGGGAAGGGGTGTTGTGTTCTGAACCAGTCGATAATAGTGACTGGTCGAGGGGGGGAGGAATAATGTTGCGGGTTGATGTGGGTGATGGGGCCCCCGTGCACGACAAAGGAAAGATTGAGTTGAGTATCTCATGCATGGAGGAGGAAGGGTGACGGAGAGGGGAAGCGAACGAATGCATGGGGGAAGAGGAAAGGGCAGGGTCACCAACCTCATCCATTTCAGGCTGCAAAGAGTCTCGGGCAGGAACATCCAAGGTGACCGGGCTCGGGGCAGGAGTCGCCAAGGTTGACGGTCCCGCTATGTTGTTTGATGTCTCTGCTGGGGTTCCAACTGGAGGCTGTAATACAGGGCTAGCTCATGGTGGTGGAGCATCGCGTCTTCCTGCCCTTTTTGTTTGGTCTCGGCAGAGGGACTTCGTTGCTGCGCTGCTGTTTTTGAGCTTGCTGTTTATGCCACTGCGTATGGTTGTAAAGACCTCTCTTCGTTGGGAAGGACTGGTTGCAGTAGTCTCAGATGTGTGCATATTGGACCGGCGGTGTTGTGGAGGTTTTTGTCGATGGTGATGGCCTACAGCAGACATGTCTGGCAGAAGGCCTCCACCAAAGATTAGTTATGCAAAACTTGCAGATGTTAATCATTGAGGCAATCTTGATTTTATGTTCTGCCAGAAAATGCCGCTGTAATGACCCCGCATATTGGTCCAAGATGTAGATTGATACTTTGACGCACATCCAGTTTCAGTGCAGGTTGGGACAGGTGGATGATAAACTGTCAGGATATCACCAGTTCTCTCCAGTCCAGAAGAAAGTGGGATAGGTGAAGCCATCTTCCTCCCGGCTTTCTTAAAGATGGTTCCAGCTTCCCTGGTTCTTCAGCGAGAATTACCTTAAAGGTCAAAAATGCTATGGTCTCGGGGAAAGGAATGAGTTGGGAAGAGGAGTGAAATGCCAAAGCTCTCCACAACGGGACCTACAAGTCGCCAACTATAATGTCGCCAAATATGTTGGCCGCGAGTATGTCGTCGGGCATTTCGGATACCTCAATTGGCTAGGATCAATTAAGCTGATAAGAACAGATCAACAGATTGTAGTTGGTTCTTATCGTTTAAAATATTTAAAATATGTAATTTATTAAAAACTTACTGAGCTAAATGACTAGATTAACAATCACTTGGATATTAATAAATATTTAATAAATACGACGTATACACTTAGAAATACATATAGATTTTAAAAATCGCTTTACGTTTGCTGAACGCCCTTAAGGTGTTCAGCGAATTTATATTGCGGGACTCCCGTAACACTTCGGCCACGCACAGTTTCTTAAATTTTCCTGCGTAAAAACGGGTGCTCAGCTTGTTTAAAAAAGCATTGTTGTTAGGGTGAGTCATACGTGCGTTTGAGGTTTATTGCCAGTTCATTGTATCTCTCCTTTTTTCGGACCCTTGCTTCCTCAAACGCATCCGGGCGGTTCTCGAATACTATAGTCACGTCTACTATATAGCAGGTGCGCTGGTCAACTAGTAGCAGATCAGGCCTTACGTGGAGACCCTCAGCCACCTCACGATTCTCTGCTACTAGGCGCATGCGGAATTCTGCCGCTGTTTTAATACGCGTGACTATATTATTGTGTCGTTTTAAAATTGCCCTGTTGTGAGCAGGGCAATGATTTAGAACGTGTGGAAGAGATTCTTCCGCCCGGTTACACCGTCTGCACATCCTGGATCCCCCATCAAATCTATATTTATGTAGAGGTACCAGGCCCAGTCTCGCACGGTGTATAAACCGCCAGTCCGCAAAACGGATGTACTGACCATTGGTCAGAAAATGAGAACTGGACCTGTCCAGCGCCACTACCTGGAGTACCTTCCCCTGATGGGGGGCTTCGTGTAGTCTATCCGTACGCTCTTTTCTGAGCTGCAGACGGAGTATTTTACAAACGCTGTTCCGATTCCGCGGGAAAACCGTAGTCCCATTGTGGGTGATGGATACTTCGGGTTCTACAGACCATTTTATGTTCAGCGTTCGGGTCGCAATTCTTGCGCGCGTCCATATGTTTCTGTACCTATTGGTGGTGTTAGAGAAAGGTGGATCCTGCGATCCATTCAGATAGTGTCTCACTATCTCCCCAGTAGGTACATCGTTTATGCGACCTTGCACCGTAGCATTAATCTCCGCGTTGGCTAGCGCGCGGATTATCGGGTCCGGGGACGTAATTAATTTAAAAGCCCCGTCTACCGTCACCACGTCGCTGTCCTCGTGAGCTAATGGAATTCCTAAGCACCCAGATTGTCTTGCCCCGTAGAGATAGTCATTTGACGCTCTCGAGGGGACATTGAGGGTTCTTTTGATTAGCGGTTTCAGGAACTCGTCTAATCGTTTCCAATCTCCCTTGGTGAGGGAGAATTGGATGGATGGGTAGAAGAACGTTTTTAACGCATCTATCCGCTGCCACGGGGCAAGACTAGAGGAGAGGAGCGTCTGGGCTGTTTCCATTAGGTGTTTCAGCGACGACCAATCGGACAGGATGTTATATCCGAATGGCTTCCCCAGGAAATCCACTGCTTCGTGATTTACTATTGTTGGTATGTTTGTCTCAAGAACTCTAAACGATGTGGGTCGGCAACCGACTGGGGTTGACCCTGAGAAGTGCATCGTGCTGCACTTCTCGGTGTTGAATTGGAGACCCATTCTGGAGGCGGTATCTTGGGCTAAGTTCAGGAGCATTTGTAGTTCTGCGGGGTTTGGGGCAATGAGGCAAAGGTCATCCGCGAACGCCAACACCGAATGTTGGTCGTCGCGGGGGTGGATGCGAAGCAGTGGATCGACGGCGATATTAAATAATATTCCGCTCAGGGGGCAACCCTGGCGGACTCCAGAAAGAAGCGGGATGGGGCCCGTACACTTATCGCCGGTGGTGACGGTGGACTGACAACCTGTATACATGTCCTGTACTATTTGAGTGATTTGGTCACCAACGTTTGACCTCTATAGTGCGGTGAAAATGGCGCTGTGGGGTATGGAACCGAAGGCGTTGCCTAGGTCCAACCAGGCAATACAGAGGTCCTTCTCAGAGAACGAGCGAAGTTATGTTCAAATACTCCGACGTGAGGCATGAAGCCCTTCTGAGGTGGAAATCCACTTTGAGAGCCAGCTCGTCAGCAGTCATGTGTACAGTTTGTATACGGTTAGTAGGAGAGATATAGATCTGTAGTTGCCAACACTATTCGGATCCCTCTTCTTCAATATTAGAATAGTGTTGGCCGATTTCCATGCATCCGGCACTCTGTGATAGCGTAGGCAGGTGTTAAATATCATGGCGAGCAAGGTTCCTTCAGAATCCAGGTTGCGCTAGTGATTGTAGGACAGTCTGTCATCGCCGGGGCGGTGTTTTCACACCGACGAATCCGCCGGACGGCTTCAGGACCGTCGAAATGACCTACGCTTAGACACGATCTATTGGCGCCGAGACGGAGTCGTATACCGATATCTCGCAATGAGTCCGGTCCCAGACTCGTGAGAAGTATTCGATCACAGTTTTAGTGTCAATCTTACACCGGAGGGATTCTCCCTCGAGGATCAACCTCACCGCACGCCTACGATTGCGCTGATACAGACGTTGTATAAAGTCGCAATCATTTCGTCTGATGGACGGAACGGACGTCGGGAGGTTGACGCTGGCGGAAGGTTTACCAACCTTTGTGTGTCGGATGTTATCTCCTCGAGGAGTGTATAGAACGCGGACCAGTTCTGGTCAGAAACTGGTTCGGTGAGGAAACTTTGTACCGTTTTGAAGTGTTGACACAGGTGTTTCTGAGAATACGTAGTTAATCTGTGCAGGTTCTTCTGCCGAGTCAGAAGGGGTAGGTAGTGGACGGGTGGGGGCTCTTTTGCCGGTAGGGGGTTATCCCTACAGCGTTCCTCTACTCTGGCGGGTAAACTGTGAGCGGCCGCATGGTTCATGAGTCCACGCTTGGTGGAGAACGAGTCTGGACATTGCTGACATGAAAATCGTCCCGCGGAATCGGGTGCAGGTGATGCATCAACTACGGTGCATTTGTGAAATGATTGGTGCGTGCCCAGGGTGGTATGGCATCCCATGCAGATGTTTACGTCCTCAGATATAATTATCTCGTGGACGTGTGCTAAATGGGGCTTAAGAGAATTCTTAACGCGCGACCACGTGGACGAGGAATATTCGCTTGCGCAGCCCTCTTCTGTGCAGCGAACTGTTGTCGGGGTCGGAAATCCGACTATAAGCTTTTTGTCCACCCTGGCCACATGGCACACACCGGACACCAATCCGTCAGTGTATTCCATTATGGGCCATGAATTTACTGTTCGATTCTAGACATCGAAAGGCTTCGTTTCCCCTTACGCGCCTTCCTCTTTGCAGAACTAGAGACCTGCGGAGGAGGACTGACATCGTCGGCTCTCTTCCTTTTCTGCGATTTTATGTCTATTACCATTTCGGGTTCGGACTTGTTGGAGTCAGAGCCCGTAGAGGGTGACTCCTGGATCATGGATAGTTCTGAGTGTGTATCGGGATTCTCCAAGAAGGAGTTTCCTTCTCGGGTGTTATAGTTGCCTGCACAGAAGCAGGAGGCGTTGTGGACGTCTCCACGGAAGAGTTTGATGGGTCAGATAATGGAAGAGGTGTTTCAGCAGAGGGAGTTATGAGCTTCGTCTTTGGAGCAAGTGGCGAGACTGCTTCTTCTTCAGAAGGGGTGAATGGCACTTTTGTTAGGGATGGGAAGTCAGTGTCTAGCTGTAGTCGGATCTCACTTCGCGGACAATTCCGCGAAAAGTGGTCCGCTGCCCTACAGTGCTTGCACCCTTCTTTACATTTAGTGCTTACGTAACTTCGGGATAAGGATTGGCTCTGAGGATCGGGGCGTGTCGGGCTTGGTCGGGAAGTGGGTAAGCGCTAACGTGCCGGGCTTGGGCGAGGTGAGTGCCTCGGGGGCGTCGGTAAGTGCACGCGGTTTAGCGGCGGGGCGGTCTGCTCTCTTGTCACCTCGTCGGGGGCAACCCTGGCGGCGGTCGACGGGAGGCGCGTTCTGTCGCGGCCCTTGCGCCCCGGTGCTACAACCCGCTGGTAGGATCCGAGCTCGATCCCGTGCCTTGGCCTCCCACGGATCTTCCTTGCTGCGAGGCCGCGTTTTCCTTAGCGCGCTCGCAAGGGCGTGCGGGGGCGCGGATTCTCTTCGGCCGCCATTCAACGATCGACTCAGAACTGGCACGGACTGGGGGAATCCGACTGTCTAATTAAAACAAAGCATTGCGATGGCCCACGCGGGTGTTGACGCAATGTGATTTCTGCCCAGTGCTCTGAATGTCAACGTGAAGAAATTCAAGCAAGCGCGGGTAAACGGCGGGTTAACAGACGTCTGAGGTGTCGTCTCCTGGTGCTGCAGGAGATAGTATCCGAACTCGTCGAGTCCCGATGCAGACTACACGGCGTTTACCCTTAAAGTCATTGGAGGTGCTTTCTATCCCATGGATATGGGCAACGATCTCACCTCCAGTGGCATGAGATGTGTAGTAGAGACCCACACGGTTTCTCTGGCACGATTAGTGTCAGTTTCTCCGGTGGCCTCGGCCGGGACCAGTCTCGGTGATCAGGGGAACCTGATCAAAACTGGTACTTCTTGGTGCGGCCCGTGGGGGGTGTTACTGAACGCCGATATTGAACCCAGTATCAGTGCATCTTTCCGCGGCTCGGGCCGGAAGGTCGGGAGAACTACAGCAATTTAGTTCTGCCAGGGTAAGTGGCCGGTTAACAGACGTCTGAGGTGTCGTCCCCCGACGCCGCTGCGGGGGATAGTATCCGAATCGTCGAGTCCGGGGGCAGACTGCACGCCACTTACCCGAAAAGTCATTGAAGCGCGGTTTATCCCACGCATGTGGGTAACGACTCCACTTCAACTGGCAATTTCATGTGCAGTAGAGGTTGGTCCCGAGGGACGGTCTCCTCGTCTCTAGTGGATAGGGGAGATTGGATCCTTGGGGCGGCCTCGAACCGCGACCAGTCACGGTTGTTGGAGAAATCCAACAGATACTGGTACTCCGGGCGGGGGGAGCCCCACTGGACAGGCTTCCAGTGCCCCCCGGGTTGGTGTCGGCCTCGGCGTGGCAGTAACGGTTTCCAGCGACCTAGAGGGAAATCTCGAAAATCCATGACTGCGGCCATGGGTTTAAGATTGGGGCCAATCACTTGTGATTGTACCCCACTGTCCGGGCTTCCCTTGGGAGGATGCTCCGAAGTCCTCGCTTGGGCCCCGGGCAGCGCGAACGGTCGGCGCGACTCTCAGGACTGAAATAGTCATAGACCGAGAGCCTAAGCTCTCTACGTTCGAGGGCAAGGATTGTCCGGGCGTCAGTAACCACTAGAGTACTTGGCGCTGTAAGGGGGGCACCTCCGGTTTGTTGCCCGACTCTAGCAGATAGGGTTCTCGGAACTGCGGTCGGCACCCGCCGGGGGCCAGAGTTCTGGGGGAATGGAAGGGCTCCTGCGGTTGGCGGGGAAAGGGGGGCTCCCGCCCCCCTAACCCCCCGGCTGGGGGGCCTAACCGGCCCCCCAGACCCCCCGGTGGCGGTCGTATCTATGACTCTCTTAAACTAGATTAAAGCCATCCCCAGGGGGGCTCCCGTCGGCTGAATTAAGTAGGTTGGAGGGTTAACCTCTGGGGGTGGACGAACTCCGCCATGCGCCAACCCCACGTCCCAGTCGTGTGAGTCGGTAACACACTGCTTGCAGTGTGGCCAACGGGGCTCTGGCTTCGGACTCCGGTCCAACTGGTCCCGGGTTACCCACCCGGCACCTTTTACTATGATGGGTATGAATTCAGATACAGAAAATACTCAGCCGAGAATTCGGACGGCTGATCCCATCATCGAACCGGCACCTGAAGGAACTGGTGGTAGCGATCAAGACCTATTTGCCTGTAACCTATGTGGACAAGCCTTTAGGTCAAAGATAGGCCTAGGGGTCCACAGGACGTCAAGGCATCGTGCTGAGAGGAATGAGGATATCGTACTTCCATCTAAGGTTCGATGGAGTAAAGAGGAGCTTAACATCATGGCCAAGCACGAGGCGGGTGGAGTGAGGGAAGGGGTGAGGTTTATCAACCAATACCTACTTTCAGTGGTTCCCGACAGAACCCAAGAAGCGATCAAAGGAGTACGTCGGAGAGCAGACTATAAGGCAATGGTCCAAACACACATCAACATGCAGGATACAGGTGAGGAATCAGAGGAGGAAACCTCTACCGACTCATCAGAGTCTACCTCAACTACATGGTCTTCATCTGCATCGACATCTGCAACTTCTACCTCAAACTCCACTCCATCCGTCTCGTTAGATGCTGTCCCTCCAAATGAGCGCAAATCACCCGAAGTCAGCCAAGACCAAACCAGAAGTGCCCTCGAGAAAATCAAGGAGGCCATTACCGCAGCCATGGAGGCTGTGTCTGAGATTAAAGGCTACTCGGTGGAAGATTTGCTGGAGATCGCGAGGAACACCTTGGAGGGAACAGCAGCCCCAATGGCGATCACCAATTGGTTAGGAAAAGCAATTACTAGGGGAACTCCCGTGCGATGTAGGTCTAGAGTCCCTACACCTCTAGTCAACCCCACTAACAAGCAAAAGCGGAAACAGCTATTTTGCAGGGTCCAAAGACTTTGAATGAAATCGGTGCCGAGAGCCCTGAAGTATATTCTAGACGACGAAGAGAACAACAGCCCGGCCATCGATTTCAAAGTCTTAGTGTCACATTGGGGCCCTAACGTGACAGCAAAATCTAATCATGCGGGGCTAGAGGGTGTATGGACTCCGAAAGATTCCCTTTCCAACCTAATGGAATCCCATAACCGACGTAGAGGTGTCCGCATGTGCGGTATCAGCCTCGGCCGCCGCGGGTCCCGACGGTATTGCGGCTGGTCAGTGGAACCGAGTTCCGTTTAATCTAAGGGCCCTCGTTTACAATATTATGTTGTATCGCGGGTCCTTACCACTATCCCTACTGACCAGCCGCACCGTCTTCATCTTTAAAGGTGGAGACAGTAAGGACCCCGGCAATTACAGGACTATTAGTATTACGTCGGTCATCGCACGGGAGTTTAACAAAATCCTGGCGAGAAGAGTCCGACTTCAGGGTGTCATTGACGGGAGACAGAGGATGTTTTCCGATGGATGTGCCCAGAACGTGGCACTTCTTTCATCAGTGCTTCACGTTGCGCGCTCGAGACTGAAGAAGGTCCACATCACATCATTAGATATCAGCAAAGCGTTTGATAGTGTGTCCCACGAGGCAATCCATTACGCCCTTCGACGCAAAGGTTTTCCCATGGCCTTTATTAACTACATAGAACACACTATAAGAAACAGCGCCACCTGCTTCGAGTCTCGGGGCAGGACTTCAGCAATGTTTAGTCTGGGCCGCGGGGTCAGACAGGGGGATCCTCTTTCCCCTCTGATATTTTGTCTCGTTATAGATGAGCTGCTTAAATTAGCCCCAACCGATATAGGCTTCAGTCTGAACAATGCCAACATTAGCGCCATAGCATACGCGGATGACATCCTCTTGTTCTCTTCGTCTAAGTGGGGCATGCAGACCACTATAACAGCCTTTGAACAGCAGGCAAAGTTATTCGGGTTATCGTTCAACCCACACAAAACCACAGCACTGTCGCTCATTCCAGCGGGCAAAGCGAAGAAGTGTAAAGTCTGCACCGAGGAGAAATTCTACTTGCTCAACGGAGCACCAATACCACAAATCCATACAACCTGTCAATGGAAATACCTCGGTGTGGACTTTACGGATACGGGCCCAGCCACGGTTGATAAAGACCTCCAATCCTGCCTGGCTAAGCTGTCTAAGGCCCCCCTTAGACCCCAACAAAGAGCCCAAGCAATGAGAACTGTACTCCTCCCCAGACTCTACCATAGTTTAGTCCTGGGACGGTCTACAGCGGGTAAACTGCGCAGGATGGATACGAACAACCGAGCGGCAGTCAGAAAGTGGTTTCGCCTGCCCCACGACACACCTGTCGGATTCTTCCATGCCAGTGTCAGGGATGGTGGTCTTGGAATACCTGCGCTCAGTACAACCATCCCCTCTCTCATAATACAGAGGTTCTCGAACCTCGCACGAACATCCGACCCCGTGATGCAAGCAGTCGCGGCAACCGACTGGGTCCAGAGGAGGATCAGTTGGGCGAAGCGACTTGCTAGTAACATCGACGCAGATCTCTCGAGCAAACTCGGTAGGGCACGATTCTGGGAAATGAAACTTGTTGAACCTGGTACAAATGCTTAGGTGTTGGTTCTTTCTTTATGTTTAGAGGACCCGCCTCTTCACCCTATATGTATCGTCAAGTGTAAATCGTCGTGTGCCTGTGTCTTCGTCTGCGTCTTCGTCAATGTAACTCGTCGTGTGCCAGTGCCTTCGTCTGCGTCTTCGTCCAGTGCAAGTCGTCGTGTGCCAGTGTGACCGTCTTGTCCTCGTTCTGTACAAGTCGTAGTGTGCCAGTGCCGCCACGTCGCCTTCGTCATGTGAATATCGTCGTGTGTCTGCGTCCAACCCTCTTCCTCCGTCGTTTACCTGTTGCGGGCAATTTTCTTCAAAAATAGCCAAATGCCTCGTCATCTGATTAGTGACGCGCATGAATGGATTAACGAGATTCCCACTGTCCCTACCTACTATCTAGCGAAACCACTGCCAAGGGAACGGGCTTGGAAAAATTAGCGGGGAAAGAAGACCCTGTTGAGCTTGACTCTAGTCTGGCACTGTGAGGTGACATGAGAGGTGTAGCATAAGTGGGAGGCGGTTTCGGCCGCCGACGGTGAAATACCACTACTTTCATTGTTTCTTTACTTACTCGGTTGGGCGGAGCGCGTGCGTCTCGGGTTACAACCCAGGCGTCACGGTGTTCTTGAGCCAAGCGTGTGGGTTG
>JAEMUL010000123.1:0-17461 GCA_034510155.1 Eucriotettix oculatus | reverse complement strand
TTTCTGTTACATGAAGGTCTTAGCAACAAGGGAAGAAAGAGGAAAAAGCGGTGTTTCCTCAATTTGGCAGCAGATATTGTCGACCGGCCACTTCAAGTTTCACAACACGTGGTCACCCAACCATTAATACCCTGAGATCTTTAATACAATCCCATTTTAATTAATTATTTTTGTACATAATATATACACGCACTACCCATATTAAAATTGTATAAATTCCTCTCGAGTTTCCAACCGGGTCAAAGATTTTAACAGTGACGTTTCGATGGCTTGCTCTGCCATCATCTTCAGACTGAAGTGTCAAATTCGGTGAGTGTAAGCATTTATATAGTCTGAGGCAAGTCTGTGCAAGCACAAACCGCCTGTGATTGGCTTGATATGGACGCGGGAGCAAGGGAGTCTCCCATTGGTCCACTTGCTTAGTCATGCTCTAGTCTCCCGTGGCGGCATCTGGGGTCCCGTGACTCAGCTCCGCGTTCCTCCGGTGAAACAATGGGTTCCAAGCCTGGTTCAATTGTAATCCAGAATCTCTATTCAGTAAATTCTCACTGGACCTAATGTTTATTGCCTCCAAAATAACACTATCCCAATAGCAATTAGCTCGGTCCAGAATACGCATCTTATCAAAAGCTATTTTATGGCCCGTGAACAAGGCATGTTCGGCAATAGCTGACTTATTGGGTTGTTTTAATCATAGATGTCTATTATGCTCTTTTATTCTTTCATCTACGGTTCTGATTGTTTGTCCTATGTATTTACTGCCACAGTCGCAAGGTATTTCATAAATACCAGGGGTCTTTAGGCCTACATCATCTTTTACATTCCTGAGCATGTCTTTGATTTTACGTTGTGTTAGAAACATCCTTTTTATATCATGCTTGGCCAGTATGTGACTAACTATGGTTGTGCATTTTCCAGCATATGGAATATACACTCTTTTTCTGGTCGACTCCTCTTTTTTCTTCTTCCTGGTTCCGTGTATTGCCCATGAAATTTCACCAATGGTGTAACTGTTTCTTGATAAGGTACTTCGAAGGTGATCCATTTCGGCTGCCAAGTGGTCCTTATCCGATATCATTCTTGCTCTATGTGTAAGAGTGGAAAGTACAGCCCTTTTGTGAGCCGGGTGGTGGAAACTGTTAGCGTATAGGTAAAGGTCCGTATGAGTCGGCTTACGGTACACGCTGTGTCCCAGGCGTCCATCCGGTCTTCTATGTATCAGGATGTCGAGAAAAGGTAGCATCCCTTCCTTCTCAATCTCCATCGTGAATTTAATGTTCGGGTGGATACCGTTGAGGTGCAGTAGAAAACTCTCTAATTTTTACTTTCCGTGTGGCCAGATGACGAAAGTGTCGTCCACATATCTGTAGAAGCACTTAGGTTTGAAAGGTGATTCATGTAATGCTCTTTCCTCAGATTCTTCCATATAGAAATTAGCTATGGCGGGCAAAAGGGGGGAGCCCATGGCCACCCCGTCTACCTGCTCATAGTATTCACCGTCATATTAGAAATATGTGGTTGTTAGTACATGTTTGTACAGGTTGACCACATTCAAAGGAAATAATTTTTCCAATAAGACGAGAGTATCGGCCACTGGTACCCTCGTGAAAAGTGATACAACATCAAAACTGACCATTATATCATTGGCGTTCACTTCTAATTTGTCTAGAGTCTGGACGAATTCAGCAGAGTTCTTTACATGATGTTCACACTTGCCAATGAAAGGTGATAACTTACTGGTTAGATATTTGGCCAAGTTGTAAGTGTCTGCTTCTATTGTACTAACAATAGGGCATAACGGGACCCCTTCCTTGTGTATTTTGGGGAGACCATAAATGCGTGGTGCAACCGGGGCTTGCTGTCGCAATGATCTGATAAGTTCTCCCGGTATTTCGGAGATATTCATTAGAATAATTGTCTTTCTTACAATTCCCGACGTCGGGTCTCGTGTCAATCTCTTGTAGCTATTGTACAGTTTCCTTTATCCGCAGGTAATATAACCAAATCAGTCCTTTGCCTAAGTTGGATAAGAGCTGTACATTCTTCTCTCGTTATATCCTGTAAAGACATTTATTTTCAGCCAGTTTTCCTATTGGCGTAATTATGCGAATACCAAACAATGGGTGCCATTTGAAATTTCAGCCAATTGGGTATTGGGAAAGGGAGGAGTAAAATTCAAAACCTGCTGAGGTGACCTATAGAATGTTTTGAGGCAGAGAGGATTAAATTTCAGGCCCGCTGGTGAGAGCTGGGTCTTGAGATCTTGGCAAATATAGATTTTGGTAGAAGTTTCCATTATTTTGGCCCAATAATAATTCTGGTCAATGAGAATCAACGTCAGGTGCATCCAAATTGTCAACCCAAAGCAGACCGAAGCAAAGTGCCACCAGAGAATACAGCTGCAATCCTCTATTGTATTGAATTTAATGAGTCCTGTTTGCCATAGTAAACTGCTTCTTTTGGTTTCCCCTATGGGTCACCTGTTATTAAAGAGACTTAGTATAAAATCGTTAATGCTACAGTCTTCATTTGTAAATTATATTATTAAATTCTCTCATTTGTATATTGACTCTTAATTTTTATTGTTAATAAATTCAATATAATTAATTAAATCTTCTTTTCTCTTTTGAACACTACATATAAATTGATCTCTTTTAACCAATAAGTTGACCGTTAATCATTACAACTATGGAGCTAATATAATAAATAATTGATTTATACAAATATGTCTTATAAAATATGTCTGTGTCAAATTGGCTCCAAAATGGTAGGTTTCGTCATCTTCCAGATGGCGGCCTCAGTTGTGTACCTAACTGAATTCATTAAGACTGTGGTAGGGCCCTTGTCAGCCTGTCGGATGGCATTATTATTGTTTTTAAGGTTGTTTAAGGCTTTATAGCCATAGGAAGAAAATGAAACAGCCTATTCCAAAACAGCATCATTTTTGAAACTTGGAATTTAATGTCATGTAAACAGACCTTAATTGTAGACTAATATTTCATTGGATTTAAATTAAAGTTATGCAATAATTGAAATCTGAAAAAAGATGAGGGACAGTCAGATATAAACAAAAAATTTTTTTTATCAAGCCCAGTAGGAGAGTCAGAGGGTCCAGACCACTTTTCCACAAATTTATCCTGGGTGTCCCCACTCCACTGCTGCACCCACTGCCAATGTTAGTTTCATTCAATTGATACTAGAGCTACGACTGAGCAAGAGGTTCCTTCTTCCGTTGCTCAACAGATTATTGTAAAGTTTTATGAGAGGAGTGAGGCTTTCAGAAATTTTAACTCAATTATGGGCACAATTTGGGGGTAACACTCAAAAACCAACATGTCCGAGTGGCACAACAGTTTCTTTTGAAGCACAGGAAATGGTGGAAAATCAGTCACAATCTGTGTCCTCGAATTTCCATCACAGAAAACAACATCTGTGCAGTAAGGGAGGTTGTTGATCAAATTGCTTTTTCAGTGGGTCTAAATCTTGGGAATGCATATCAGAAAGCATCTTTGTTCTCAAAGATCTTGGTGCAATAGTGCAATCCGATCAGAAAAAGCCCTGTTTGGAGATTTGCTGCAGGTTTTTGGTATTATATTGAAGAAGGAGAAGGCTTTCTTGGTCGTGAAATCATCACTATTTGCCTCAATCAAAACAAGCGAGCAAAGAGTGGTGACTAAGGCTGGACCAATCAAGGCCAAAATGTGATTGTCTAGTTTTGGGATTTCAAAGTCATTTTTTGGTTGATTTCCTCCATGATCACTGAACAGTGAACTCTGAATATTACTGTCAACTTCTGGACAGAAGAAAAGCATCATATCAAAGCAAAAGACTGCGTTTTCCAATCAGAAGCGTAATCCGCCTTCACAACAAAGCAAGGCCTCACGCTGTGCACATAACTCAGCCCAAATTGGAGGAAATACACTGGGATCGGCGATAACATCCACCACACAGCCCATATTTGTCACCGTGTGAATACCAGCGGTTTGGACCATTGAAGGAAGCTGTAAGAGGTCAGAGATTCATTAAAGATGAAGAAGTTGAACTCTTTGTGTTTCTTTTGGAGAAAGATGGAATGAGGAAGCTTCCGAAACCCTGGGGAAAGTGTGCTTCAATACAAGAAAACTATGTAGATAAATAAAAAAAATTATTCGAAATTCTATCGTTCTCAGAAAAATTATTTTAAAAATTCATCTCTATATTTGACTGACAATTCATTTGTAATGGGAGGGTTCTTCAATACAGAACTTCAACAAGGTTCATAATTGCCATGTCTTAATGCACAGCATCTATTTAGAGATTGATTATCAGAAAACATTGCCAATTATTGCACATGTAGAAACATACTAACTTAATTAAAAAGTTTTCTTACTATTTTTTCTCACCTCTGTGGACAGGCAAAGATGTACCTGTTCAAATAGTACCTGTACCAAAGCAAGTTCTGCTACTTCCTGAAAGGAAAAGTGCTGCTTTGTATGAACTTGTATTCATTGCTGTGGATCTGCCTCCATTAGGATTAAGATCATATTATGTCAGCAAGCAGAGAAGCAAGAGGCGATTAGATATTATGAGCAAACAAGTTACCGAGAATTTTATTGGACGTAAGGTAAATTAAATTTATTAAGGCTAAATTTGTGATAGGGAATTACTAGCTTATTGTATATTAAAATTTGATATTATCTTTTTTACAATTACTAACAATTAAACTCTGTTACTACTTTAACAAATAATTGTGTACTGAAGTCGTTGCAGACATGAATGACAAATGTGGAATATAAAGTGACATATACCTATATTATTAAGTGATCATCCAAAAATGTGTTAAGCAATTAACCAGTTGGTTGTAAAAGTGACATTGAATTGAAGTAAAACAGCATATTTATTACCTCAAAAGGAATTTCCTAAACATCACAATAAAGATTTATTACTTTGTGCAATATCTCGCTAGTTTGGAGGCAAAATATTTGAATGGAATCCACCTAACAAATTAAACAGAAAGTATTTATATATTATTAACATTTTTCAAAACAACTTGCCAGATACATACAGTTTTTCTATGTAACCATGTTTCCTAGTGATAAATAATACCTCTAATAATTTGTTATTTATGAAAGTTTGAAATATAATATCTATTGAATAACTTCAAAGAGCTTAAAATAAACCATTCTCTACATTTTACTGAAGTAGGGTATCTTATTTCGAAATGTTTGATTTTGATGTAACTATTTATTATAAATGTCAAAGAATTGCAAATGCCCAAGTGTTTGCAAGTACTTTTCTGAATCAGACAAAGCAGCAGAATACAAAACCCTTTTGTTTCTTTGTCTTAATAACATTAAAGTTATAAGCAACTTATTGTTTATCAAGACCATCAGAGATGAAATTAGTGTAAATTTACATACATTTTTATATCATTAATTAATACCTTGACAGTACATTTATTTATTAGTGTGTTTTCCAGAAATTGAATTATTGAAGCAGAATATTTCTGTTAATGATCACTTTTACAACTGAAAGTACCTTAGACCGTCATAGAAAATTTTGTTTGAGTTCTCATGAAATGCATAGGTTATATTACTGGGATCAAGAGTAAAATAATTCTGTGTGTCAAAGTTTATTAGCTGCCCCTAATATTTAAACTATTATTTCATCTTAAATCCAATTATTGTGAGATACCATATCAACAGTATTTAGAGTATTCCTTTTGATATCTGCAATTATGCTATGATAGAAAGATAGAAATATTTGTGAGAAATGCAGGAAGTTCGCTCTTTGAATCATATGTACGGCATGGAATCATGCTCAAGGAAATACTTATGTTATGCGTAGAAGGGAATGGAAGAAGGAAGAAAGACATGAAATCAGCAGTTCATCAGAAAGTTAGGAAGACATTTCCAGTGATCGGCTAGCCAATATTGGATGAAATCTTCACGGTTAACCAACTGGGTTAGGTATATATATAGCCTGAAGACGGCGGCAGAAGATGGCCGCAGAAACATTATGTTCTTTTAAATACCTGACCCTGTTGGTTAACCGTGAATATTTCATCCGAATTATTCACCAGGAAAGTCTACGTTCATTAATATATATATATATATATATATATATAATATGAAAGAAAGAGAGATAGAAAGTAGGTGATTTTCCTTATTAATTGTTTTAATTAACCTGACAATGTCATTTCCTGACACGCACATACATATATTTTCCAGGATTTTAAATTATTGTTTGATCTTGAGAGTGGTAAGCCCACAACCATAGAGAGGTTAGGACTCCAACAAAAATTTTCTCAAGACTTTCTGTACTACAAAGGCTATGCTGGTGATAATAGAGAATTCAAGAACAGATCTTCAGGAGCATATATTTTCAGGCCTTATGGAACTGATGCCTTCCAAATTAATTCAAAACCAACAACTACTATGTTAAAGGGTAACTATAGCAGTCAGTGTTTGTGTTGATCTTAGCAAAGAAAATAATTTGATATTCATCGTAATATTCTCATTCTGTAGGACCTATAGTGGAAGAAGTTCACCAGGTATTTTCTGATTGGGCCAGCCAAGTTATCCGTATATATAATGGTGCCAACCATGTGGAATTTGAATGGCAGGTGGGACCTATTCCAGTAGAGTAAGTATGCAGCTGATCAATTCTAAATCAAAATTCCCTTCATGAATTAAAATTATTTTTCGTTTGTTAATAGGTTCAATTTTCTTTCAATGAATTCTCTAAAACTAAAATTAATGGATTATTTTCAGATAGGAGTGTGAATTCCCACATTTTTAGTTTTCTTATATTATTAATATAATAATGATGTTTCATTTTGAAGTAAACTGCACAGAATGTTTTTCAAATAATTAAAATCCTACAGAACTCTTGATATAGAAGTGCCCTCACATTTATTTAACATTTATCTGCATTTTTTTAAGTGAGTATAGCAAGTTGCTTAAAATTTTAAAAAAATTGCTTTATGGAGCGGTAAATAACTATATATATGTAAACAATTAATTAGGACAGGACAGAGAAATAGAAAGTTGGTAACTTACCTGAGTTTCACAGATGGCAGGCACCATGTAGGGTTTGAAATACTTAAATTTTCGGAGGCACCGCCCCCTTCATCAGAAAGTTAGGAAGACATTTCCAGTGATCGGCTAGCCGACAACTGAGCAGACCAAATTTGCTGCGCTGCTAGCTTAACTCATAAACAATGCACCCCACTAGGCAACCAACTTTCTCTCAATGAAGGTCTGGGAAGAAGCAAGGACTTGATGGGAGCTGGGGAGATGCATACAAACACCTCCGTATTGACACAGACACACACACACACTCATTCAAACACATCCATCCTCAAGGGGGTTTATATGTAAGTACTAACACTATGCAACAGCTAAAAGGACAGGAAAGAGAAACAGAAAACTGGTGGCTTTCCAGAAGTATACAGGTGGCAGGCACCATGTAGTGTTGAATTTTTATAGGCACTGCCCCCTTCATCAGGAGATTAGGAAAACTTTCCGAGTGATGGCGAGCTGTCGATTGGGCACAAATTTACAATACCGACATAATACAGGCAGCATTCCCAGTCCAATCCACTAGTCTAATCAATGTTCTCCCACACTCCTCTGTAAAACAGGGAACAAAAGTGTCTTGGTTCCTTTTTGAAGTTCACCATTACTTTACTCAGGAGTATTGATTAAATTGTCATTACCCACTTAATATTTCAACAGCACTTTCCTCTGCATTTATGTTTGCTGCGCTACTGCAGCCTTCTGCGACCTGAACTGCTTCGGATCCCACAACTGCTACAAGTTCACCAATCAGCACACACTATTGAGAGAGATCTCTGCGGTTACCTGGCCTGATTACACAGGAATATTCTAGGAGCTTTTATCTCCCTTGTCGATGTGACCTGAGCCATGGCATTGTGTAACGCACTCACACAATCTAGTAACGTTGTTACCTCATTGTTGTTCTTTGTTGGGGCCAATGTTTCCCCTTGCACATGAGTCTGACCTTACACAAAATATGATTAGTAAAATTGCCTTTCCTTCATAAATCTTTACCAAATCACATTAATACTCGGAATTGCAATTAAATTAATATTTACATTTATAAATGCCTACATGGCAGGTATCAAACTTTGTTAGAATTAATAGGGCTTGTAGTAGCAAATATATATAATTTACACTGTATTTTTAGGGATGGAGTTGGAAAAGAAATTATCAGCCGTTTCAGCAGTGGTATAAACAACAATGGCATTTTTTACACAGACTCCAATGGCCGGGAGTTGGTAATTCGAAAGAGAAATTTCAGACCAACTTGGAAAGTAAATATATCTGAACCAGTGTCGGCAAATTACTTCCCTGTAACAACCAGAATTTTGCAGCGGGATATGTCTCAAAAAGTAGAATTGGCTGTTGTACCTGACAGAGCTCAGGGTGGTTCCAGCTTGAAAGATGGTGAATTAGAATTGATGGTAAGTGTAGAAGTTTTGCATTTTTTATGTATACATATAGGGATAGAAGAGTTGGGAGACCCTATCCAAATATCAATGTGTGTAACGACTTCACGTTTCAGTCATTAATTTGTGATCTATCCGATATGGATGCTCCTTCTCCATCCATCCCAACTTAGATAATTTAACTACCCAGACTGACAATATTTGGCGGGCGGGCATCGTGGTCGAATTGGTTAAGGCGTCTCGTGGCTAAAGGGAGGGCTCTGTGACGATCCGGGTTCGAGTCCCGGTGAAGTCTAATATTTTCAGTCTTTCTTTCTTCTTCTATTCCTCTCTATGCTGATAACACAGCTTTCTCTGAGCATATTTCTATGCCGAGCTTGTGACTTAAAAGCGAATTTCCCAACTTTCTCCCACATGTTCTATCCTTACACCATATCCAAATATACAATGTGTGTGACGACGTCATGTTACAATCATTAATTTACGTTTGTAACGTGACAAAGTCACAGGTTTTTGGATATTAGGATAGTAAGTAAGGATAGGGAGAAAGATAGGAAATACGCTTTTTGAAACAGGCGCTCCGCGGCTACAGCGGAGGCTCTGTGAAGTGTACAGGTGGCAGGCAGAGTGTTGACTTTTTAGAGGAACTGCCCCCTTTGTCAGAATTTAAATACTAACACATATTCCAATGGAAATACATGTGCTTGTGTTATGGCTGGTCAGTTTGGGGGGGGGGGGGGCAAGGTGAAGGTTACTGTCTATAGGATATTGAGTCCAGGGATTTGTTTGGACTGCAAAGACATGTTGAAACAAATGTTCCCTTTGATGAAATTCAGCTTCTAAAGAATCAGGGGGTAGGGCTTTGAGGGGGGTCAGTGTGAAGCACTGGTAGAAGTTGTTGGTGTTGTGGCTTTGGGCATGGGCAGCTATGGGAAATTGTTTTCTGTAGAGTTTAACTGTACTGTGGTGACTGGCCAACTGTTTGGAGGGCCGGGGGGGGGGGGGGAGGTCTTTTTGTCTGGCCAATGTAAAAGGCTGGGCAGAGTGTACAGTTTATTTTGTACATAGTATGGGAGGACAGACAGGTTCTTTTATTGGTAGGATCCTGGAAGGTTGTGCAGCCAATTGTGGGTGGAAGATTGGTAAGGTTAGACCAGTATCTTGTGGAGGTTAGGTGGTTGCCTTAAGGCAACCCTTGGACAGGTGCCTAGTATGGTAGGGAGGGCGTTTTTAATGTCAGGATTGGATTGTAACCCAGAGTAGGCCAGGCAGAGAAAACAGTTGTTTATGAAGTCTGGGGAGGGAAGTAGGTGGTGGTTAAGGGAACACTATGGTCCGTTTGATGGTTCAGGGTGGAACATATGCAAGCTTTCTTAAGGGCTAGGCCGTAGTATACACATAATGTTGGGTGGCTTGACAATATGAAGGTGGTTTTGAAAACAATGGGAATAGGAATTGTAAAAGAAAGGTTATGGACAGAAATGAATGGAGGCAGATGGTGAAGTAGACGAGGGTTACACACACACCTGAAAATATCAACTGAACGTAACCAAATTAGAATTACATAATTTCATTTAAAAAACTTTAACTGACAAGAACAATCCCATAATTCTTCAGTTATCAGAGATATAAAATATTTGCATATTAGTAATAGAAAATAATCTCATATCTTGTTTATTGTCATCAAGATTGACAGTAAACTAGTAACACATTTTCTAATTTTATCATCTAACACCAATTCTCATCAATAAAATCTGATTTTATAATATTTGATTCAAAAGAAGATTCAGTTTCAAATTATTGTATTACTAATGAAATAGAACCGTAGAGAATATAATTCCAGGTGCATCTTAATACACAAGTGAGCCAGCGACTTGAGTTTATAAGAAAATAATGCTGTGTATACTAAAATGAAATGTGCTCATAAGTGGTTAAATGATTTCTTGGTAATGTGTTTTGAGTAATGTAAATGTTCTTTGCCCTACAGGTGCATCGACGATTACTCAATGACGACGCGTTTGGCGTGGGAGAACCTCTTAATGAAACAGCCTTTGGGACAGGCTTAGTTGCAAGAGGAAAGCATTATGTACTTGGTGGATCACTGTCTGGAAGTGGAAAAATCTCCTTGGCAGCTGAAGAGAGAGAACTGATACAGCAGAAGGTTCTTGCTCCTTGGACATTGCTAACTTCTGCTGATAAGATATCTTTCAAAGAGTGGCAGAACACTTACAATATGGAGGTATTACAGAGTTCATTTTATAAAAACTCTATCTTGTGGATTTATATTTTTTTATCTCTAAGAATCTTAATTTTCCCAAATATATTCACAAGAACCAATAAATTTAATTATTGAATATATCTTGAAACTCAATTTTTTTTCAGTATTCAGGTCTCACAAGGAGTCTTCCTCCAAATGTTCAGATTCTGACTTTGGAGCCGTGGATAGGAACCAGTATCCTCTTGCGCTTGGAGCATATTTTAGAAAAAGATGAGGACCCTAACCTTTCAAAGCCAGTTGTAGTCAGCCTTACAGTAAGTCAACTTACGTAACGGAAATATTTTCAATGTGTATTCTCAATAGATTAAAATGTATATCTATTAATTTTGTGTATTACAGGAACTGTTTAAACCTTTCAAAATTGAATCAGTTCATGAGACAACGCTGGGTGCCAACCAGTGGCTGTCAAAATCGAAAAGGCTGCAGTGGAATGTTGAATCCAATGATATAGATCGAGATGTCCATCAAGTTTGGAGACGCAATTATGCAGAGGAAATATTTAGCGTTAATCTTTCTCCAATGAAGATCCGTACGTTTATCCTTCAAGTATCCCAGAATCATCAATTTGTCTGAAAACTGAGATGTTTTGAACGTCTGACAGTTACCATTTTTATTCAGGAGTTACTTTGAATTACTTTTTGAATTTCAGAACATTCTTAAATGTAACAAAATATTTTTTATTATCTCTAATAAAATTTTTTACATTAAATAAGACCATTATTTTTGTAAAAATTAAAGACAATTAATAACCATATTTCAATTAGCACCTCAATGTAATCCTTGCACGATAGTGGGTGAATTTTGTAAAAATTTTCCGTTATTGGGTTAATTGCTTACTTGAACTTCCTGCCAGGTTTCAAGAATCATTATTCATGGCCAGCATGTTTTTTTATAACCTTATTACACAAAGATGTGACGTTTGGAGGCATTAAGAGTTTTCATTTTGTAACTGCTGAATTCTGCCACTCTTGGATGACGCAGGGCATTATATATTTACAAAATGGTTTTATGAGCCAATTGAATAATTTGTTCGCAACAATTTTTTTTTTTAAATGTAGATCTCAGAATCTAAAGAAAACATGGTCAGATGACTCGTTTTTGCACTCAGGGAACCAAGCTATATGCCTATGCTCGATGGGCCTTACATTTAAATAATTTTTTATGACAATATCTTAAAATGTGGGTGTCCGAGCCAATATAAAGCATGGTTTGTTTTTGTACTCTGGGAACCAAGCTTAAATGCTTGTGCTCTTTGGATCTTAAATTTGAATAATTTTTTACTACAAACTATTCTTATTACTATGTAGGTTTCCCTGCTAATACAAACTACTTATTGAACAAATAAACAGGGAGGGATAATGAGAGACATACAGGCTGAGTGTGAGACACAGAGAAAGGCAGAAAGAAATAGAGACAGTGAGGCAAAGAAATACAGAGAGTAAAAAATAGTGTCAGAGAGAGGCAGAGACAAAGAAAGACACAGAGAGATAGAGAATGTATAAAAGTAGAGATACTGAGATAGGCAGAGAGAAAGACAAAAAAGAAGACAGACAGAGATGCAAAGGGAGACCGAGGCAGAGAGGGACAATGAGAGACAGATAGGTGGAAAGAGGCAGAGAGTGAAACAGATGGGCAAAGAGAGATAGGGGGATAGAGGCAGAATGACTCAGATAAGAAACAAAGAAATACAGAGAGACAAAGAAAGAGAAAGATAGCGGCAAAGAGAGAGACAAAAAGGTACAATGAGAGACACAAAGGCAAAGTGGGGTAGAAATAGGCAGAGTGGGACAGAGGAAGAGGCAAGGAGAGAAAGAGGGACAGAGGTAACATTGAGAGCCAGAGACTGAGTGATAGAGGCAGAAAGACAGGGAACACAGAGTCAGTGATAGTGGCATAGAGAGACAGAGATAGAGTCTAAGAAAGACAGAGAGGAAGACAAAGAGAGCAGAGAAAGGTAGGACGAGTTAGACAGTGATGGAGAGAGGTACAAACATACATAGAGAGAGAGAGAGGAAGAAACAGACAGAGAGGGGCAAAGGGAGAATGAGAGTGATAGAGAAAGATAGAGTCTAAGAAAGACAGAGAGGAAGACAAGGCTGATTGAGGCATAGGCATGGAAAGAGACAGACGTAAAAAGAGACATAGAGACAGATGGAAACAGAGCTAGAAAGACAAAGAGGGAGAGAGAAAATGAGAGGCAGAGAGCAGACAGGGACAGATAGACAAAAAGAAGGATAAAGACATATACAAGGAGGGAGACATAGAGGCAGAGCAACAAAGAGAGAGAAAGATTTTTTTTGATTGATCTTTATTAGCCTATTTGCTATTTTTTTACAAATGATAATCCATTGCTATTTAATATAATCACAATATTTACATTTTTTAAATCAAAGTATAAATAAATAGGCACAAATAATAATAATTATATTAAAATTACTTTTATTTACTAATTTGATATTAATATTTTTTAAGAATTATGGAATATAATAAAATAAAGAATTTAATTTATATCACAATTAACAAATTTTTTACACTTAAATGATTTAATTGAATAATCTATTCAGACTATTTATATTGCGTTAATATTTTCAATGATGTTGTTTCTCAAAGTTTTTTTTTAATGCTTGTATATTCTTGCACTCCTTTATAATTTTGGAACATTATTGTACATTTTGAGCCTGTCGTAAAATATAGTATTTTGAGAATTTTTTGTTTTTGTTAGCAATATATCAATATTGTGGGCTTGTCTCATTCTACCTCCAACTTGTCAGAGAAAGACAGAGATAAAGATAGAAAAACAGATGAAGAAAAGGAAAGACAATTGTTTTTTATTTCACTATTAATAGCCTGCTTTCTTGTTTCCTATAGCAAGCCTTAATTACAATATTTTAAAACTTATCTTGTCCACTTTTTTACAATAACTAACATTAGACAAAGTAAATTAATATAATACATATAACTAAATGAATGGTATATTCTTTACTGTTGGGCATCTTGTTTTATCCCAGCAAATTGTTTATCTATATATGTCACGGTGTCATTTGGGTGTTTTTCACACAGCATATGATGATGCACTGCGTGCTTCAGTATCACATCTTGGCACAGATATTTCTGTTTACCAAAAAGCACATTATGCATCTCCTTTTCAGGGTGCGGAGAGGAGAGGCAGTAAGAGTTCCTTCTCTCAGTCCTGTCTCTTGAGAGAGAGATCAGAGACATTCCTGCATTCAAGCTTAAACCCTCCTCCCTACATTTCCACTTCTCAATTAATGATATTGCAGTTCCGAGATTCCGGTAGCAGCCAATACTTCATAATTTCACAAAGTAAGAGCTGCAAACTGCTTTATTTCTAGTTATTATTAGGTTTTGTTTAATAGCTATGATTTCTGTTTGTACCACCCGGTTCCAGGGATCATAGTCCGGCTCAGGATGATTTTATTGAGGCATTTTTTTATTTTTAAATTTATCGTTTTATGATGGACTCTATGACATGCTTCTGTTTTTGACTCACTAAGTAGTAACAATTAATATTGGCTATTTGTTTATTTTCCTATTGTCTTTGTGTTTTATATTTTTGAAGTTCTATCTCTGAAATTTTTAGTGTTAATTCTTCCAAAATCGATATTATGTTTATATCGTGCATAATCTCCCTTAGTGTTTTTCTTCTTAATATATCTCTTTTATGATGGTCTAGTTCTATTATTTGGCAATCCAGAAGCGTGTTTTCAGGTGTTCCAATTTCACCACAATCGCATAGGTTATTGTTCTTTCTGTCGATACAAGCCAGGTACACCCCATATGGTCCATGTCCGGAGAGAAAGTGCATGAGCCCCCTCAGATTTGGTAGGAAGCTATAAACTTTTCTTTCCTTTTCCAAATTATCCCATCTTTCCTGCCATAGATATATTATTCTGTCATTTATCTCATGTTAAGTATAAGCTTCCTTATCCAGAATTTTTGCTACTTTCCCTTGATATTGTTTCTTCACCAGTAGCAGGCTGCTCTTCCCCATTTCCAGATCCAACGGGATTGCACCCAGGAGGGCCACCTGAGTATCTGTAGCGGTTATACTAAACACTCCAGATATTCTCAGAAGAGTTTTCCTCTGTATCTGTTGGATCTTCTGAGAAGGTATTACTAATTTTAGCCTATGCACCCACACGCTGGATGCGTATCTGGCAATTGCTGCCATTATGGTATCATGATAAATTTTGAAAAATTTTAATGGAATTTTGTTGCCAATCTTGTTCATTCTCATTACTTTAATACTTTTATGTTTAACAATATTTATGTGCTCCAAAAATGTACGTTTCTCATCTAGCCAGATTCTAAGATATCTTAAGTTCCTCTCTCTCCTAATGCACAGGTTGCCAAGCCTAACTATCGGATTACGTTGTAAGCTACCTTTTAGGAACAAATATTTTGTTTTATTCTCTTATATCTTTAGTTTGTTATTCAAGTACCATATTTCAACATGCCGGAGGGATTCTCTTATTTTTAGTTCTAGCTCCACTCTGTTGTCGGCTTCTATCATCAAAATAATGTCGTCGCATAAGCAACTACAACTCTGGTATCTTGTTGTTGTTTCATTTGTTCAAGTAGAGTTTCCACACAGAGGCATCCTTTTGTTATTTTCTGTAATTTGTTATTTGGACAGTGTAGTTTGACTACTCTATCTGAACAGTAATCTTTAATCATTTTGAACCTACACACAAGGGCAGGCCACCACAGATTGTCGAATGCCCCTGATATGTCGATCGCTCAGACACAGAGAGACAGATAGAGTCAGAGGGAGGTAAAGAAAGGCAGTATGAGGTAGAGAGGGACAAAATGGCACACAAGAGGCAAATATAGTAAGAGAGAGAGACCAGAAAAAAATAATAAAATAATATATATATATATATATATAATAATTGGATAGAAAGAAAGATAGAAATATTTGGGAGAAAGGCAGGAAATTCGCTCTTTAAATCATATGTACGGCATGGAATCATGCACAAGGAAATACATATGTCAAGCGTAGAAGGGAATGGAAGAAGGAAGAAAGACTGAAAAAATTCGATGTGGCCAGGACTCGAACCTGGGTGCACGAAACAACAGTGCATCACCCCTAGAGCCGGGGCGTGCGTCTATCCACTCCGCCACCACATTGAGTACGACCAACCGAACATTTTCAGTCTATATATCTTAGGTTTTCAAGTTAGGATGGAAAGAGAAGAGGGATGGAAGAATTAGGATCATCCGTTAAGGATAAATTACAAAGAGCGAATTTCCTGCCTTTCTCCCAAATATTTCTATCTTTCTTTCTATCCAATTATCATATATATATATATATATATATATATATATATATATATATATATATATATACACAAAGGCAGAGAGAGACAAAACGAAGGAGAGAAAGGCAAAGATTGACAGAAAGAGACAGTTAGAGAGAGGTAGAAAAACTGAGCGAGACAGAGAAGAAGAGAGAGACATAGGGTGTCTGATTCAGGAAGGGAGAGACAGAGAGAAACAGAAAGACACAGATAGAGGCACAGCAAGGCAAAGAGAGAAATAACGAGACATGAAACAGACAGAGATGAGGGAGATAGAAAAATAACAGCGAGAGAGGCAGAGGGAGACTGAATGAAACAAGGATTGGCAGGGAGAGACAGTAAAAGACAAAATTAGAAGCAGTAAGAGGTAGAGAGAAGCAGACAGAAAGGCACAGAATTGGTATTCAGTCCTAAGACTGGTCAGGTGCAACCCTCCATGCTAACCTACCTTGCGCAAGCCTGTTCATTTCCTTATAACTACCACAAGCCACATCCTGCCTAATCTACTTGTCAAATTCCATCCTTGGCTTCAGTCTTCTGTTCTTACCCCCAGACACACACACTTCCCTCTAATACTAATTTTACAAGACCCTTGTGTCTTAAAACGTGGCCTATTAATCTGTCCCTTGTCTTAGTCAACGTCCTCCATTTGTTTGCTTTTCCCTTATTCTGTTTAGAACTTCCTCGTTTGTGATTCTATCCATCTCATTCTCCTATAGCATTCACATATCTTAAGGTTTCTATTCTTTTCCTTTCCCCAACTCCTATCATCCATGTTTTGCACCCACATAACACCACGCTCCATACAAACATTTTTAGCAACTAATATTCACACTTATATTACCCGTAAGTAAATCCCTCTTTTTCGCGAAAGCCTTCCTTGCCCCTAGCTATCCTACTCTTTATGTCTACTATACTTCTTCCCAAGTAGCAGAATTCCGTAGCTTCCATCAAAATATCCTTTCCCAATGTAACACTCTTTGTAATTCCACCGTTCCCCATACTACGCTCCATCACCTTGGTTTTCCCTCTATTAATCCTCGTATTGAAACCTTTATCCAGGACCTCGTTTGTGCCATTTACATGGATTGGTATTAATAGTAGTTGTTGTGTGCATAGTAACATATAGAGAGGATGATAATCTCTTCTAATCTGGTATCTGTAGTATCTTATCTGAGTTAGAAAGCTTACAGTTTATATCTGCCAATAGGTTGACATTGACACACACACTTTTTGTTTTTGAAAGGGCGGAAAGTAAGTTAACTTTGGTAGAATGTTGTTATTTTTTTAGTTTATTTATTATAAATTTGTTTTTCAAATAGTAAAAAATGACTCAGTCCTCGACTAGCCGATCACTGGAAATGTCTTCCTAACTTTCTGATGAAGGGGGCGGTGCCTCCGAAAATTCAA
>JAEMUL010000122.1:0-17471 GCA_034510155.1 Eucriotettix oculatus | reverse complement strand
CTAGGCCACACTTTACTTCAATTAAACTTGCTTATTACAGCTCATTTCTCGTTGTACCAGCCTTTAGACTTGCAGCTTTTGAAATGTCTAATTTGAGGAAAGCTAAGTTGTCGTTTCTGCAATGCCTTTGAGGTTGAAAGGGTCGAAAATTTAAAAAAGAAATATGTAATTACACTCGTTTTTTTATTATGAAACTTATTATTGAAACCCCTTTGTAACAGGTCGTGAAATATACTTTTTTCTTTATTTGTAACGCCATGTTTTGAATTATTTTTCTGCAGGAAATATTTTATAAATACAAATAAAACCAAGCTATTGATCATACTTTTAGTGTTATCCCTAAAATACACATCAATAATTTCCTACCAAAATTAAAACACTCAACTTTCTTAATACCCTAATTATTGTTTATATCGGTAAGATAATTATGTATCAAAAATCTAATTGGAAAGAATTAATAATTACATGTTCATTACCAATTATCAAATAAAAAGGTATGCTTTATTAACAAATTGTTGTACCTACTTAAAAGAGCTATAATGAATTTAATCTGCACAAAATAGTAAATATTCTTGTTCATTTTTCACTCCTACTTCAAGTAATTCACTCTTACAATTCAAAGGAAGACTAATTGATATGATCAATATGTAACAAATTTCAGCTTTATCGTAATTGTATCCACACTCCTGTATCATGTAAATATTCAAGGAGGAATATATTGAGCGTCTACTGGAGTAAGCAATTTGTTCACAAAAAACATATAAAAAAAATCTCAACCTTGTGTTTCTATTCTCCATTTGAGCTCACAAACACATTACAACTTTGCTCTGTCAATTTTCAAGCACCTATAAAGAAAGTAAATTTGTGAAAATACTTAAATTCGGTATCGAGAGGAAAAATAATATTTCCTTGTATTAAACAAACGTGGCAGAACGAGTCTGAAATGTCTAATAGATTTCACACATGTCTGTGTTTACTATGTGTTTGTTACAGAAATATAAATGTTAAAATGAGTTCAATATAAAAATATAGCGTTGATTTAATTAAAATCTTAGAACTTCTGGTCCCAATGTCACCATCCACTGTAGTCTCTGTGGTTGTCCAAAGCATGCCAAAGTAGGAATATATATAAATATATAATAAATTACTAAACGTGATAATCAACATTGTTGAGGATTTCCGTCTAAGGTCAACAATACTTCCGTTACCTAGCATCACTTCATTTGAAGCTCTTGCGCTTTGCGAATCGAGACACAGAGAATCTGACGGAAAGTAAAGAGAAAGAGAGGAAAAAGGGAAAAGGTGAGTTTGCTAAGGCTTTGTATTTAAAACAATGTTTCGACGACTGTTGTGCTGTTTGTGTTTCCAGACCCCTGAGGACTCTGTTGAGTCGGAGCCCCCAGCAGCTCCCCAACCTCCTCCACGTCCCTTGTTTACGAGGGAAGAAATAATGAATTATAAATTTCCGTTGATTTTCCCGATCGACGATGTATCGGACATGGAAGACTGCGATGATATGTCCGTCCGCGCTCCCTCCCTTACCTTTTCAGATATATCAAGTTTTTGTAGCGGAGACGAAACCAACCCCTTTGCCCCCTATCGAGTAACAACACCTATTGACATTCCAAAACGTATCGTCTCTTCATATTAACACTAAATTCTTTCTTTCTTCCCCGTGGACTATCAAAATTTCGGTTTTAAAAATTGTTTGTTAAATATTCGTAACATTGTTTGGATACAAATCTTTGGTAAATCACTGTCTATTTTTGGAAATGTCCGCGATAAAGCGCCCCGCGCGCGTCCTGCAGGACTTCAAGGTAAGGACCAACTTACATTCTGCTATGGAACACTGTAGCTATTATAATTGTAAATATAAGTGATGAGATGATTCTTCCCAGAACACAATAAAGCACCACTGCAACACCATGGATGACATCACCATGATCAGAGCAGGACGCAAATGGTCCAGGCATTGGTCCTAATAAACAGACGTAAGTTTTTCCTATTCTATTTCTCTTTACAATCCAAACTACAAATCTACTTGATGTTTAATTTATCTATTTGTTGTATTTCAGAGTAGAAAGATGCCGGATCCGAGTAAAGTGGAAGTCTTCACGCTCCAAACCTGAGAACGTCTGGTTGGCCTCAAGTATATTCTTCGGTCTTTAGACAATATTCTACGTCGACTCATGCCTCAAGACGAGTGATTCATCGTACGTATTTTAGGGTTTTTCTTTAATCTCCAATTAACAAAGTGTTTTTAAAATAATATTTCTCTGTTTGTAATCTGTAGAACCTCACTGGATTACGTCGACAGCGACTGGTTTCTACACGCGCCCACTATTGAGCGGTTGTCTTCCAGCATAACCAAATTCCGTCGTTGGCTTTGGACACTTTCTGGTTAGTTCTTTACTTATATATATATATTTATTTCTATTATTAATGTCATATTCATTTCCGTATAGCTAACATAACGTAACCTAATTATCGTATTCCATCCTCTTCTGCTCACCCACACTTGCTTCCTAAACTAATTTTACAAGTCCGCCATGTCTTAAAACGTTATCTATTGATCGATATCCCATTTGTTGGTCAACGTCCACCATATGTATTCTTCTTCCTCTAATCTGTTAAGAACGGATCTTAGGGATTCTTTCTACGCAACGAATTTTTAACAAACCATTTCCTAATGTTCACAGTTAAATTATCCGTGAATAATTTTATATTTTTAATGAAAGCCTTCCTTACCTTTGCTATCCAATTTTCATGTATACTATACTTCTACTGTTCTTAGCTATTATGCCTTCCAAGTAGCAGAATTACTTAACTTCCTTCAAAATATCCCTTCCCAATCTAAAAATCTTCTGATATTCCATTGTTTCCCTTACTAAACTCCATTATTGTGAATTAACCCTGATATTGAATTATTTCTCATGCCCACTCTTACGGTTTGCAAGTCTTCTTCGGACTCCACTTTACCACAACATAATCACAAAAGCGCAGCGATTTTGTTTCTTATCTTCCATTTTCCGTTTTAACTTTCTTGTTTGCCTGATCTATATTTAAGTTAAACAGCATGTCTGCAGATTGTATCCTTCTTATTCTCCAGTCTTGATTTCTGGTTTCTTTCGTTCATCTTAAATTCTAATTACTGCTGACTACCATCTGTAGATTTTAGGTAATAGCCACATTTCTCAATATTTTATTATTTCATTTTAAATTCAGTAAAATTGCGTAATAGTTGACATTATCAAACTCTTTTTCATAATCTACAAATCTTCCGATCTGCTGTCCTGATGATCTTGCTAATGTTTTCCTTCTCTTCGAATGTTTCTTTTATTTTTAATAAGGTGCGTCAATTTTCTCTTTTACCATAAAAATATACTATTCACTTGTTTCTTTCTTATAGAAATGCCTCTTTGACAGTTTTTCAATTCCTATCTATCGCATTTTTCAAGAATCTGTTCTGCTCTTTACCTTTTTTTCATCCCATGTTTTCATCAAATAGGGTTTATCTTTATTTTGTTAGCCAAGTTTGTCTATTGATTATAGATATTCATCATATTTTGTATTTTCCTGCTCTTGTCAATTCTTCCTTCGAGAGCGCCAACACCTCTTATATGTTTATTTTTCCTATTTCTATTAATCCACCCTCGATATCGACTGAAGAACCTCCTGATGTAGCAGATTTTCTAATTACTATCTTTTTGTTCTCATCCCTTTCTCGAGGTTCTTAATTTTCAGGATGTTCTTCATAATCAGCAGATTAAGGCTTGGGCTTAATGTCCCTTCTATTTTTCAATTACTTTGACTTATGTCTTTCGTTATCACAATAATTTTATTGCAAGAAAAAATCTCCCATCACATTAGTTCCAATGACGTATGAATGAATATTGATTGAGTACATTTCTGTTGAATTACATGAATTCATTTCCATTTCTAGATCTGTGCCACTGCTGGAGACTGTGGAGCTGCAGAATAACGTACTCACGACTCTTCCCCTTGGCACCGTGACCTCGCCAGGCTTATGGAGTGGACTACGAGGTGACATGGGGCCTACTGTACGAACTTGGGAGAATGAAGCTGAGACTCCTGACACTTGACACTGTCGCTAATTGCAACACATTACTGAAATTAATTGTAGTCTACTTAACATAATGGAGACTCATCAACACTTGAGGGAGACGTGCAGCAACCTTAAGAAAACGAATCGTGTAATGAATAAAGAATACAATGTACATTGGAAAGATAAAAACAAAAATGTTCTTGTACATTATTTGCCAATGATTGTGAATTTTTGATCATGAAATACTAAATAAATTGATGAATGAACTTCATACAAAGGATTGTTTCGCCCCAGGGCAAAAGAACAGGTACTTATCGACTTAACACGTTGGAATACTTGTTTCAATTTACTAAGGGATGCATATTAGTGACTGAAATTAAGAAAACTTATAAACACCCCAAATATAATGACCAAAATTCAACATATCAATGAGTTTTTAAGAGTAAAAGCATACAGTGTGAAATATTGTATTTAAATAGGTCACAGGGAAATAAAATAGTGAGGGGACCCGATAGTAGATTAACGCGAATCTCTGACTATAAGTACATATTTCAAGGATAATTATAGTTATTTGACAACTGTATGAGCTCACGATATCTTTTACATAGAGGGCTCCTCAATACAAATGGCTCGACCTACATTATATTATACATTATACAGTATATTTTCCAGTCATAAGTATAATTGCAATGATTCTAATATTTACAAATTGTACATCAACAATCACCATTTCAATACATCCTTTTTCAAATGGAGTTATAATGATTACACAATGAATATTAGTCATAACTCATGATTAAATACACTATTATTAGTAAAGACTTACAGTCAACGTGCAATTAATTATGGAACTCGAAGAAATTAGTATACTGAAAAATACTTTATATTGTCAATATAATTAAAAAAACGACATGAGAATTTGTCTTCACAAAGGCAAGGCCATGAACAATTAGTTGTGTAATGAGAAAATTTTGATGATGATCTTTAAACCATATCTGTTATATTTTAGCTTCTATTAAGGTTATTAAACTGTGGTTGGAATAAAAGATCACAATTTTAATGTTTACAAACCTGACTGTATTTCATTCCAATACAAAATAACACGATTCTTTTGGTTTTCCACTTTCTGTATAAATAATTCCATAGCCGTCTTCTTATATCATAATATAGTTCTACATTTTTCTAATCTTTCTTTGTTTTACTTTCACAATAGTGACTCTGTTTTGACACAGTAACTGCTATGTCATGTATTGGCACTACAGCTGTATATAAGATACTGCCAATTGCCTGTCTGTATTTTGTTCATCAAACATTTTTCTATTTTACTCGGCTAAACATCTCGATGACCGTAGGAACCTTCCACTTCCTATTGCTTCGAAATGTAGCTCACGTATTGACTGTAATCAATTTTTACAGTTCCATGCTACTTCCTAATACTCAAACAGAAAAAATTAATGATCCGGTCCTAGATCCTTTACTTTGATTTCATCTGATATTTATGATTTAAACTTCTCTAACTTATAACATTTTACAATCACTTACATGACTGACATCTACATGGATATCTACAATAATATATTTTTGAAAATAGACACAAATTGATTTAGTTTTGTGTTTTGTAGACATTTATTTAAAATCCATTCCTATGTCTACACGATTGTTTTAATCCTTAGAGACTCTTCTATAAGTTGCAGACTAATGACTTTCCATTTTCATCTTAATAAAGTGAGGGTTGATTCATAAAAACTGTAACATCCAAATGGCTTTTCAGATAAGCAGCCATTATAGCATTTTCCCATTCATTTTCTTGTGTGCTGTTCAAAGCTTCGTTCACTGTCGTTGGGGATACAAAATTCTTCTTTAAGTACTGTAATCAGCTTTTAGAACATCCTACTGTATTCATTTCTCTCTCTTCTAGAACGTCTTGTTTAATCTTGATCCTCTACATCTGAATGTATTGGTTCATGTACAGCAGATGTTTTGACGTCTCCTTACTTTGTAATTTTTCTTCTCTTCAATTTTCCTTTACTGACAATTTTCTTCCATCCTGGAGTTTCCTTTTCAGCAGTAGGTGGAGTTTTTCAGTAGAGCTTCTTGATGCAGTTGTGCCATACATTAGTTGCATCACATGATGGTTTCCTTTCCTTTAACAACTCAATTGATTCACAGTCTTCTGTAGTAACATATGTCAATACACGAATGAGTTGACCCTTCAAAAATAAAGCATCATATATTTAAGTAATATTGCCATAGCTGACTATATTAATTTCCTTTCGGTGAAACATGAGACATCAAATTGTTCAGGGATATATAAAACATCTAGGGTATCTAAATCAAAACCACAAAACTTGGATGAAATATGAAGTAACACTTAAGTTTTTCTTCAGTCTTCAAACAATTACCATCACCAAGTCCTTCACCATGTATGGGAAAAATGGCGCGAAATAAATATCTTATTGGATTTGTGAAATCTTAAGCTCCGCAATCAAGTAAACAAACACCCTAGTCCTTCTTTACACTTTTGTTTGATTTCTTGGCTCTCAAAGCTTTGTATTGCCTGGTGACTAGTTTAGCTTCACCTTTCTTCTCATTCCTCTTACACTAATCCTGACTAAGTCTGACATTTACCACCACAATTATAAAAAAACACTACTCGTTAGTATTTGCCATCTTGTTTCGTCAGTACATAATTTTCGCCATAATTTTTTTTTGTTATTTCGTACCTTTAGTTTGCTTCTTATAAGAAGTTTCAGACAATTCTTTAAGAATTAATTTACTTCTAATCTTACTCGATGTGAATTCAGTTTTTACAAATTATAACGACCCAATTCTTGTTATACCTCCGAGATACAAACCTGGTAGTATTATTTGCTTTGATTCTCTAATTTCGTAGTATAAGAATTTCTTAGGGTTATGTATTCTTGCATGGTCATGTCTTCCGTCTTCTTCAATCTAACCAAACCGTCCAAAAATTCTACTATGTGAAGAGTACACCCTGTAGTTAATTTCTTGTTGTGCTTTAACATTCTTCTATGGTATCTCCTTCGTCGGAACCGTCCATAGTCTCCCAAAAGAGTCCTTTAAACATTAAGCATTAAACTAGAAAATCAAATTATAGAAATTCGTTCCGTGTAGCTTTGGGCAACAAGTAACTTGGTCACGATTTTCGGCCATTTTCGCATGCTTTTTAATTACTTTAAAATCTTTACTCTTGGATCAAATTCTTCTTTACGCCCTGGGCACCATAACCTGTTGTAATTTTGCTTCTCTTAGGCACAGAAAATCTTGGTTGGAAGTAAACATAACAACATGACTTCATTTCGTTACATTACACAACTAAGCTTGATGTTTTGCCACACGATTATCAACTTTGACGAAAGAAATAATGTGCCAAATTCTGGAAATATATTTTCAAAGGTCAAGATTTAAAGTCGTCTTTTAGCGTCAATAAAAACTCAATAAACTTAATCAAATTTTGCATGCAGGACCTAAGCTACAAGCAGATATAGTTGATTTGATTATTCGTTTTCGATGTAACAAAGTTGTATTGGTCACCGACATTCGCCAGATGTATCGAAACATATTCATAAGGAAGACAGACCAGGATCTCCAGCGTATCCTCTGGAGATTTAATCGTGAAAAACCGATAAGGGATTTTTTATTGACGACGGTAACTTACGGGGTTTCAGCTAGCCCATACCTAGCGATTCGCACGCTGGTCGCTGATGACGCCATTTTAAATTTTATATACATGGATGATTATGTGTAACATGTCAGACAATTTAACTTTCGTTTCGGAATATGAACACTGAGCCAAAATTCTCGGGTCGGTGTGGAACCGAATTCAGATCATTTTACATATGATGTACCTATCTGACTTGTCAAGGTTGCTGCACGAATCCATCAAGTGATGATGAGTCTCCATTATATTAAGTAGACTAAAAATCAATTCCGAATGAGTTGCAATTAGCAATAGCGCTTTGTTCAACTAATCCTTCGGACAACGGATTTCGCCGTATTTGTTAAATAAAATAAATATAAGCCTGAATTTAAAAGTAATAAGAATTTATATTAAAATTAGAATATATTAATTTAAGTAATAATAAAGTACGACGACATTGTGAACGAATTAAAGTGTATTTAGAATATAGAAATTGTGATGTTTTTTATCTTTGAAGGGGTAAAAGAAGAGGGGAGTGGGTTAACTCATCTTTGGAGGAGGTGTTATCGCTGGCCGTAGCGAAGCAAACTGTGTATTTTGATGATTAAAATAATTATTTTTTAAAAAAGGAATTCTACGACGTGTATTAATTGCAGTCATATTTAATTAAGAAATAAAATATTTTTATGAAAGACTGTTTCATTGGAATGATTTTCTTTTCTCTGACGTCTGCTCAATGTAAGAGTACGTACAGCATTTGAAATTATTTGTGCAATCAGCTTTTCATATCGGACGCATCTGGGCTGACTGATGACGTCACCGTGAGGACGCGTTAAATACCTCCAGGAGTCAACCCGCTGTGGACGACTGTTGGACGCATTAAATGAAAAGACAATTCGTTTCAAGAAGTAAGCTAAAAGAGAAAAAATATATAACACTTATCCTATTAAGTATACACAATTTTCTATTTCAGCTTTGAAAGTATTTTGATGCTTATGACGAATATGAAGCACACGTATATAAACCTACTGAAATAAAAAATATAACTTGTAATTAATTTCATTGCATATATTTAATTAATTACTGAATTATAGACAATGTAAGGCCATTTTGTTGTATAGATAATTTCGATTGCCCCTCGTTTATTCTGAAACGTGTGTCTACCAACTTTTCCATCGATAACCAAACACATTATTTTTTGTTTAAACAAGACTGCTGTCAGGTATATTTTACAGCAAAACACACGTTCATTGTTCAAAGATAATGGGTTATTTTGACGGAAATTTCGACTACTAGGCCACACTTTACTTCAATTAAACTTGCTTATTACAGCTCATTTCTCGTTGTACCAACTTTTGAAATGTCTAATTTGAGGCAAGGGAAGTTGTCGTTTCTGCAATGCCTTTGAGGCTGAAAGGGTCGAAAATTTAAAAAAGAAATATGTAATTACACTCGTTTTTTATTGTGAAACTTATTATTGAAACCCCTTTGTAACAGGTACGTGAAATATACTTTTTTCTTTATTTGTAACGCCATGTTTTGAATTACTTTTCTGCAGGAAATATTTTATAAATACAAATAAAACCAAGCTATTGATCATACTTTTCGTGTTATCCCTAAAATACACATCAATAATTTCCTACCAAATTTAAACCACTCAACTTTCTTAATACCCTAATTATTGTTTATATCGGTAAGATAATTATGTATCAAAAATCTAATTGGAAAGAATTAAAAATTACATGTTCATTACCAATTATCAAATAAAAAGGTATGCTTTATTAACAAATTGTTGTACCTACTTAAAAGAGCTATAATGAATTTAATCTGCACAAAATAGTAAATATTCTTGTTCATTTTTCACTCCTACTTCAAGTAATTCACTCTTACAATTCAAAGGAAGACTAATTGATATGATCAATATGTAACAAATTTCAGCTTTATCGTAATTGTATCCACACTCCTGTATCATGTAAATATTCAAGGAGGAATATATTGAGCGTCTACTGGAGTAAGCAATTTGTTCACAAAAAACATATAAAAAAAATCTCAACCTTGTGTTTCTATTCTCCATTTGAGCTCACAAACACATTACAACTTTGCTCTGTCAATTTTCAAGCACCTATAAAGAAAGTAAATTTGTGAAAATACTTAAATTCGGTATCGAGAGGAAAAATAATATTTCCTTGTATTAAACAAACGTGGCAGAACGAGTCTGAAATGTCTAATAGATTTCACACATGTCTGTGTTTACTATGTGTTTGTTACAGAAATATAAATGTTAAAATGAGTTCAATATAAAAATATAGCGTTGATTTAATTAAAATCTTAGAACTTCTGGTCCCAATGTCACCATCCACTGTAGTCTCTGTGGTTGTCCAAAGCATGCCAAAGTAGGAATATATATAAATATATAATAAATTACTAAACGTGATAATCAACATTGTTGAGGATTTCCGTCTAAGGTCAACAATACTTCCGTTACCTAGCATCACTTCATTTGAAGCTCTTGCGCTTTGCGAATCGAGACACAGAGAATCTGACGGAAAGTAAAGAGAAAGAGAGGAAAAAGGGAAAAGGTGAGTTTGCTAAGGCTTTGTATTTAAAACAATGTTTCGACGACTGTTGTGCTGTTTGTGTTTCCAGACCCCTGAGGACTCTGTTGAGTCGGAGCCCCCAGCAGCTCCCCAACCTCCTCCACGTCCCTTGTTTACGAGGGAAGAAATAATGAATTATAAATTTCCGTTGATTTTCCCGATCGACGATGTATCGGACATGGAAGACTGCGATGATATGTCCGTCCGCGCTCCCTCCCTTACCTTTTCAGATATATCAAGTTTTTGTAGCGGAGACGAAACCAACCCCTTTGCCCCCTATCGAGTAACAACACCTATTGACATTCCAAAACGTATCGTCTCTTCATATTAACACTAAATTCTTTCTTTCTTCCCCGTGGACTATCAAAATTTCGGTTTTAAAAATTGTTTGTTAAATATTCGTAACATTGTTTGGATACAAATCTTTGGTAAATCACTGTCTATTTTTGGAAATGTCCGCGATAAAGCGCCCCGCGCGCGTCCTGCAGGACTTCAAGGTAAGGACCAACTTACATTCTGCTATGGAACACTGTAGCTATTATAATTGTAAATATAAGTGATGAGATGATTCTTCCCAGAACACAATAAAGCACCACTGCAACACCATGGATGACATCACCATGATCAGAGCAGGACGCAAATGGTCCAGGCATTGGTCCTAATAAACAGACCTACGCCTCAAGACGTAAGTTTCTCCTATTCTATTTCTCTTTACAAATCTACTCGATGTTTAATTTATTTATTTGTTGTATTTCAGACTAGAAAGATGCCGGATCCGAGGAAAGAAAAAGTCATCACGCTCCAAACTTGAGGACGTCTGGTTGGCCTCAAGTATATTCTTCGGTCTTTAGACAATATTCTACGTCGACTCATGCCTCAAGACGAGTGATTCATCGTACGTATTTTAGGGTTTTTCTTTAATCTCCAATTAACAAAGTGTTTTTAAAATAATATTTCTCTGTTTGTAATCTGTAGAACCTCACTGGATTACGTCGACAGCGACTGGTTTCTACACGCGCCCACTATTGAGCGGTTGTCTTCCAGCATAACCAAATTCCGTCGTTGGCTTTGGACACTTTCTGGTTAGTTCTTTACTTATATATATATTTATTTCTATTATTGATGTCATATTCATTTCCGTATAACTAACATAACCTCATATCCTCCGTAACCAAATTATCGCATTCCATCCTCTTCTTTCCTTAACTAATTTTACAAGTCCGCCATGTCTTAAATTGATCGATATCCCATTTGTTGGTCAACGTCCACCATATGTTTTCTTCTTCCTCTAATCTGTTAAGAACGGATCTTAGGGATTCTTTCTACGCATCTAATTTTTAACAACCATTTCCTAATGTTCACAGTTAAATTATCCGTGAATAATTTTATATTTTTAATGAAAGCCTTCCTTACCTTTGCTATCCAATTTTCATGTATACTATACTTCTACTGTTCTTAGCTATTACGCTTTCCAAGTAGCAGAATTACTTAACTTCCTTCAAAATATGCCTTCCCAATCTAAAAACCTTCTTCTATTCCATTGTTTCCCTTACTAAACTCCATTATCGTGGATTTTACCTGATATTGAATTATTTCTCATGCCCACTCTTACGGTCTGCAAGTCTTATTCTGACTCCACTTTACCACAACATAATCACAAAAGCGCAGGGATTTTGTTTCTTATCTTTGCATATTCTTATCTTCCATTTTCGGTTTTCACTTTCTTCATTGCCTGATCTAAATTTAAGTCAAGCAGCATGTCTGCAGATTGTATCCTTCTTATTCTCCAGTCTTGATTTCTGGTTTCTTATCTTCATCTTAAATTCTAATTACTGCTGACTACCATCTGTAGATTTTAGGTAATAGCCACATTTCTCAATATTTTATTATTTCATTTTTAAATTCAGTAAAGTTGCTTAATAGTTGACATTATCAAACGCTTTTTCTAAATCTACAAATCTACCGATCTGCTGTCCTGATGATCTTGCAAATATTTTCCCTCTCTTCGAATGTTTCTTTGATTTGATAAGGTGCGTCAATTTTCTCTTTTACCATAAAAATATACTATCCACTTGTTTCTTTTCTTGTAGTAAAGCTTCTTTGACAGTTTTTCAATTCCTATCTATCGCATTTTTCAAGAATCAGTTCTGCTCTTTACCTTTTTTTCATCCCATGTTTTCATCAATCAGGTTTATCTTTATTGTGTTATCCAAGTTTGTCTATTGATTTTAGATATTCATCATATTTTGTATTTTCCTGCTCTTGTCAATTTTTCCTTCGAGAGCGTCAACACCTCTTATATGTTTATTTATCCTATTTCTATTAATCCCCTCTCGATATCTTCAGGATGTTCTTCTTAATCAGAAGATTAAGGACTGGACTTAATGTCCCTTCTATTTTTCAATTATTTTGACTAATGTCTTTCGTTATCACATTTAATTTTATGGCAAGAAAAAATCTCCCATCACATTAGTTCCAATGACGTATGAATAAATATTCATTGAGTACATTTCTGTTGAGTTACATGAATTCATTTCCATTTCTAGATCTCTGCCACTGCTGGAGACTGTGGAGCTGCAGAATAACGTACTCACGACTCTTCCCCTTGGCACCGTGACCTCGCCAGGCTTATGGAGTGGACTACGAGGTGACATGGGGCCTACTGTACGAACTTGGGAGAATGAAGCTGAGACTCCTGGCACTTGACACTGTCGCTAATTGCAACACATTACTGAAATTAATTGTAGTCTACTTAACATAATGGAGACTCATCAACACTTGAGGGAGACGTGCAGCAACCTTGACAAGACGAATCGTGTAATTAATAAAGAATACAATGTACATTGGAAAGATAAAAACAAAAAAATTCTTTTAATTTTTTGTCAATGATTGTGATTTTTCGATCATGAAATGCTAAATAAATTGATGAAATAATTTCATACAAAGGATTGTTTTGCTCCAGGGCAAAAGAACAGGTACTTATCGACTTAACACGTTGGAATACTTGTTTCAATTTACTAAGGGATGCATATTAGTGACTGAAATTAAGAAAACTTATAAACACCCCAAATATAATGACCAAAATTCAACATATCTATGAGTTTTTAAGAGTAAAAGCATACAGTGTGTAATATTGTATTTAAATAGGTCACAGGGAAATAAAATAGTGAGGGGACCCGATAGTAGATTAACGCGAATCTCTGACTATAAGTACATATTTCAAGGATAATTATAGTTATTTGACAACTGTATGAGCTCACGATATCTTTTACATAGAGGGCTCCTCAATACAAATGGCTCGACCTACATTATATTATACATTATACAGTATATTTTCCAGTCATAAGTATAATTGCAATGATTCTAATATTTACAAATTGTACATCAACAATCACCATTTCAATACATCCTTTTTCAAATGGAGTTATAATGATTACACAATGAATATTAGTCATAACTCATGATTAAATACACTATTATTAGTAAAGACTTACAGTCAACGTGCAATTAATTATGGAACTCGAAGAAATTAGTATACTGAAAAATACTTTATATTGTCAATATAATTAACAAAAAATGACATGACAATTTGTCTTCACAAAGTCAAAGCCATGAACAATTAGTAGTGTAATGAGAAAATTTTGATGATGATCTTTAAACCATATCTGTTATAATTTAGCTTCTATTAAGGTTACCAAACTGTGGTTGGAAGTAAATATCAGAATTTTAATGTTTACAAACCTGACTGTATTTCATTCCAATACAAAACTACACGATTCTTTTGGATTTCACTTTCTGTATAAATAATTCCATAGCCGTCTTCTTATATCATAATATAGTTCTACATTTTTCTAATCTTCCTTTGTTTTACTTTCACAATAGTGACTCTGTTTTGACACAGTAACTGCTATGTCATGTATTGGCACTACAGCTGTATATAAGATACTGCCAATTGCCTGTCTGTATTCTGTTCATCTAACATTTTTCTATTTTACTCGGGTAAAGATCTCGATGACCGTAGGAACCTTCCATTTCATATTTCTTCGAAATGTAGCTCACGTATTGGCTGTAAGCAATTTTTACAGTTCCATGCTACTTCCGTATACTCAAACAGCAAAAATTAATGATCCGGTCCTAGATCCTTTACTTTGATTTCATCTGATATTTATGATTTAAACTTCTCTAACTTATAACATTTTACAATCACTTACATGACTGACATCTACATGGATATCTACAATAATATATTTTTGAAAATAGACCCAAATTGGATTAGTCCTGTGATTTGTAGACATTTATTTAAAATCCATTCCTATGTCTACACGATTGTTTTAATCCTTAGAGACTCTTTTTTAAGTTGCAGACTAATGACTTTCCATTTTCATCTTAATAAAGTGAGGGTTGTTTCATAAAAACTGTAACATCCAAATGGCTTTTCAGATAAGCAGCCATTATAGCATTTTCCCATTCATTTTCTTGTGTGCTGTTCAAAGCTTCGTTCACTGTCGTTGGGGATACAAAATTCTTCTTTAAGTACTGTAATCAGCTTTTAGAACATCCTACTGTATTCATTTCTCTCTCTTCTAGAACGTCTTGTTTAATCTTGATCCTCTACATCTGAATGTATTGGTTCATGTACAGCAGATGTTTTGACGTCTCCTTACTTTGTAATTTTTCTTCTCTTCAATTTTCCTTTACTGACAATTTTCTTCCATCCTGGAGTTTCCTTTTCAGCAGTAGGTGGAGTTTTTCAGTAGAGCTTCTTGATGCAGTTGTGCCATACATTAGTTGCATCACATGATGGTTTCCTTTCCTTTAACAACTCAATTGATTCACAGTCTTCTGTAGTAACATATGTCAATACACGAATGAGTTGACCCTTCAAAAATAAATCATCATATATTTAAGTAATATTGCCATAGCTGACTATATTAATTTCCTTTCGGTGAAACATGAGACATCAAATTGTTCACGGATATATAAAACATCTAGGGTATCTAAATTAAAACCACAAAACTTAGATGAACTTTAGTTTTTTCTTCAGTCTTCAAACAATTACCATCACCAATTCCTTCACCATGCATGGGAAAAATGGCTCGAAATAAATATCTTATTGGATTTGTGAAATCTTAAGCTCCGCAATCAAGTAAACAAACACCCTAGTCCTTCTTTACACTTTTGTTTGATGTCTTGGCTCTCAAAGCTTTGTATTGCCTGGTGACTAGTTTAGCTTCACCTTTCTTCTCATTCCTCTTACACTAATCCTGACTTAGTCTCTAGCAAAATGACATTTACCACCACAATTATAAAAAAACACTACTCGTTAGTATTTGCCATCTTGTTTCGTCAGTACATAATTTTCGCCATAATTTTTTTTTGTTATTTCGTACCTTTAGTTTGCTTCTTATAAGAAGTTTCAGACAATTCTTTAAGAATTAATTTACTTCTAATCTTACTCGATGTGAATTCAGTTTTTACAAATTATAACGACCCAATTCTTGTTATACCTCCGAGATACAAACCTGGTAGTATTATTTGCTTTGATTCTCTAATTTCGTAGTAAAAGAATTTCTTTGGGTTATGTATTCTTGCATGGTCATGTCTTCCGTCTTCTTCAATCTAACCAAACCGTCCAAAAATTCTACTATGTGAAGAGTACACCCTGTAGTTAATTTCTTGTTGTGCTTTTACATTCTTCTATGGTATCTCCTTCGTCGGAACCATCCATAGTCTCCCAAAAGAGTCCTTTAAACATTAAGCATTAAACTAGAAAATCAAATTATAGAAATTCGTTCCGTGTAGCTTTGGGCAACAAATAACTTGGTCACGATTTTCGGCCATTTTCGCATGTTTTTTAAATACTTTAAAATCTTTACTCTTGGATCAAATTCTTCTTAACGCACTGGGCACCATAACCTGTTGTAATTTTGCTTCTCTTAGGCACAGAAAAACTTGGTTGGAAGTAAACATAACAACATGACTTCATTTCGTTCAATACACAACTAAGGTTGATGATTTCCCTCACGATTACCAACTTTGACGAAAGAAATATTGTGATAAATTCTGGAAATGTAATTTCAAAGGTCAAGATTTAGAGTCATCTTTTAGCGTCAATAAAAACGCAATAAACTTAATCAAATTTTGCATGCAAAACCCAAGCTATAAGCAGATATAGTTGATTTGATTATTCGTTCTCGATGTAACAAAGTTGTATTGGTCACCAACTTTCGCCAGATGTATCAAAACATACTCATAAGGAAGACCGACCAGGATCTCCAGCGTATCCTCTGGAGATTTAATCGTGAAAAACCGATAAGGGAATTTTTATTGACGACGGTAACTTACGGGGTTTCAGCTAGCCCATACCTAGCGATTCGCACGCTGGTCGCTGATGACGCCATTTTAAATTTTATATACATGGATGATTATGTGTAACATGTCAGACAATTTAACTTTCGTTTCGGAATATGAACACTGAGCCAAAATTCTCGGGTCGGTGTGGAACCGAATTCAGATCATTTTACATATGATGTACCTATCTGACTTGTCAAGGTTGCTGCACGAATCCATCAAGTGATGATGAGTCTCCATTATATTAAGTAGACTAAAAATCAATTCCGAATGAGTTGCAATTAGCAATAGCGCTTTGTTCAACTAATCCTTCGGACAACGGATTTCGCCGTATTTGTTAAATAAAATAAATATAAGCCTGAATTTAAAAGTAATAAGAATTTATATTAAAATTAGAATATATTAATTTAAATAATAATAAAGTACGACGACATTGTGAACGAATTAAAGTGTATTTAGAATATAGAAATTGTGATGTTTTTTATCTTTGAAGGGGTAAAAGAAGAGGGGAGTGGGTTAACTCATCTTTGGAGGAGGTGTTATCGCTGGCCGTAGCGAAGCAAACTGTGTATTTTGATGATTAAAATAATTATTTTTTAAAAAAGGAATTCTACGACGTGTATTAATTGCAGTCATATTTAATTAAGAAATAAAATATTTTTATGAAAGACTGTTTCATTGGAATGATTTTCTTTTCTCTGACGTCTGCTCAATGTAAGAGTACGTACAGCATTTGAAATTATTTGTGCAATCAGCTTTTCATATCGGACGCATCTGGGCTGACTGATGACGTCAC
>JAEMUL010000120.1:0-17660 GCA_034510155.1 Eucriotettix oculatus | reverse complement strand
GGTAGGATAGCACAGGCAAGGAAGAGGAATTCTCATCATCTTAATTTTTCTTGCCCAATTTCTTTATTAAATATAATTAACTTTACAATGTATGCACACACACACACACACACATATATATATATTGTGATAAAAAAGGGGATTTTGGTAAGGTTGTGGCGTTATGAGGCGCAGTTCGGCCAACAACAATGGATAGTCGGCCGAAAGATGTTTTTCCCCACGGGGAAGGCCCGCTTTGCCTGCAAAAAAATGACGATGGTGAACCCCCGCGGGAAAAATGAGGGCGGAGAACCCCGAAATGTTAAGAAGCTTTATAAGGGAAGCCGATGGGTGGCTCGAGATCAGAGTGCGTCAGAGAGTGGGGAGAGGAGACATCAGACCAGATCAGACGGCAGTAGAGACCGCAGAAGGGAGGCGAGTGCGTCAGATCGTGGTAGAGACCTCAGAGTGGGGTAGAGCAGACCAGAGCAGAGCAGACCAGAGCAGAGTGGGGCAGACCAGACCAGATCAGACCCGAGAGGACGTGGCTCGACCCCAAAAGGCAGGCGAGTGATCAGACCCCAAAAGGGAGGCGAGTAGAGCAGAGATCCAGAGACGCACAAACATTCGAGAGGTGGATGTTTGTTGGGCCAGTAATTGTGGGTAAGCGATCTAAAATCTGTGAAACTTGCTCATTGCTCTGAATAAAATTAACATTCAATTATTTTCTTTCTATTTTCAGCTGATGCATACTCCATCTCTTGAGAGACCCAAAATCCCCTGGGATTAAGCCCGTGTCTTCACGTAAATTAATAAACAAAATTATTATAATTGATCAAATATTTGTAATTTAAATTAATAAATGTTTTATACACAAAAAAGTATATTACATTTTGGCGCCCAACCGTGTGAGCTTACGATCTCTCTCAAGGGTGAAGTACTGCAGAAGCTATTTTTGTAAAAGGTAATCTTTCCAATATTTAGAGTTATAGTTTTTTTTTGTTTTACTTTCTTTCGTGTTCGTCTTGAGTAAAATTTAAATTCTGTGTTTTGCAATTTTTACTGTGCAATTTCCACAAGTACGCAATCTTTTGCTTACAAAAAAATTAACACATGTTTTTTTAATTAATATTTTGGGGTTTTCTTTTGTGTGATATATGCTTCTTAGAAGTAAAAAACGTGTGATTAATATGGAAAATTCACAGGAACCAGAATTTCAGTGTTCGCAGGGTGAGAATTTGGAATCCGAGGAAGTGATCGGTTGAAACGAAATGTTTGATGAAAGTGATAAAGGGCAAGCATCAATGACAGAAAATATAGACGTCAGCAATAGTGATAATATGAATACGATAGGGGAAAAGAGTGATAAGCAAAGAAGTGATAGTACTAGGGTGGATATTGGGATGCTAATAAAAAATTTGGGTAATAAATTGGATGAGATGAAATTAGAAAGGAATAATAAATTTGATGAGATGAAATTAGAAAATAATAAGTTGGGAGAAAAATTGGATAAAAAATTTGATGAGATGAAATTAGAAAGGAATAGGTTGATAGAAAGAATGGATAAGAGTATGGCAGAAATGAGGATAGAGTGTAAGGAAAATGTAGAGAAAATGGCTGAGAAGATGGAGAATAATTGGAAACAGTTTATTGTAGAATTTAAAGGGGAAGTAAATAAGAATGTGGAGGAGATAGAGGCAGTAGTGGAGGAAGAAATTATTCAGAACGAGGTATCTGAGAAAACATGGGATTATAAACATTATATTATAAACAAAATAAACAACCACACAGTACTTCCTCTCCACAAACTTTGAGGTAAAATTAAATAATTAAACACTATTAAAAAAATCACCTGGATTTTTAACTGAAACATATAGATTACATAGAGCAATCACACATATTTATCTGACTGTAAAAATTACTTAATCAATAGAGAATACAAACATCTTGCACACAGTTCAGCGGTTAATATTTCAAAACTTTGAACATGAACCGCGGGCCAACCGTTGTTCGCCAAATTTGTCACCTCCTGTTCTTCTTCTTCTTCTCACCCTCGCATATTAACTAACCCTTTGATCCGTTACCAGCCTCCATTGCTGTTGCCAAATAAATAGGGATGTTGCCCAAGGTAATCCGCCCGTTCGATTGTGTAGGTTGACGGTAAAGTTCAAAGTGATGAAGAAAGTCAATAAACAAAAACAACAAAAAAATGTAAACATATTCGCTCTGGCAATTTCTAATATTGAATATAACTGACGTTATTAGTAGAGGCGCCAACACTGCGTTCAGTGGGATTAAATTCACACAAAGATAAAAAACTAATAAAAATTGAATGGAAAGGAACATAAATGAAAGAAATTACACAAATGTAACAAAAAAAGAGAAAGTTAGGAAATTATGGTGTGTAAAAAAGCAGGATTTTTTTAAAAACAAGAAGGAAATGTCCTAAAATCGCTGTTTTTAGAACGGGAAACATAAAAAAAAAATTGTAGGAAATCACTAATTATGAAGATATACGGACTTAAAAAAATTATTGTAAATTGACCATTTGGAGGCCGAGAGTGACGTCATAGTGCTGCCAACCTCAGCATCTACCCACCACAGACGCGTTGCCAACTGTAGCATTTCCCACACTAAGACGAAAAAAAAAACACGTAAACAAGTAACTGACAACTTTACTTACCCAAACAGTTTCCTGTGTTTGGATCTGTTGAGGATTAATCTGCAGGATAATCCCAGGAACCAGTGCACCGGGATTTTCTTCTCTTCTCTCCTCTGCACTCGAAAAAGAAAATATATATAAAGTAAAAAAAAGGACAAATTACCATTTATTTTTGTATTCTATTAATTACTCTAGCTAATGTTAATCATTGTAAAACGTGTACAAGGTTTTTGTAAAATATTGTAATGAAGGCTTGCTATAGGTTAGAAGAAAGCAGGCTAACAATAGAGAAATAAATTAGATTTAAAAATAACCTCCACCCTTTTGCGCGACTCCAATATCGTTCAGGACACACGGAAATAAATACACTGAATCGTGCGAATTAATATTCGATCATGAACGTTTTCGGACGCCACCCGTTCTTCAATTTTTCTCAAAGCATAAAATAAAACTCCTGCGATTAATATTCTTTGATATGAGCAACAAAAATTTAATATTCATTAAACTACTTTTATGGAATAAAATAAACCTTTTAGATATCATAAAATAATATTTTTGAGTCAAGGAAAAAATAAGAATGAAATAAGTATCACTATTTTTATTTATTTTAACTCGAAATTTTTTTCGCGAACAATAAACTGATAACACAGCAACAATCATCTTACGTAACGTGAGATGACAATCGAAACATGTAGCGGCTGCGAGAAACAAAATGTGTATACAAAAGTAACGGGTCGTTACAAGATACAGCATATATGTGTAGTGGCTGCCTCACAACGTCTCTGACGTCACGGTTGACAGTCCGCAGTCGAGTCCAGGTAAGTCCCAGGCCCTTGGTGGTCTCTAAATATAACAAGAAGAAGACAAACATTAAATGGACTGTTTAAGAAGAACGCGCAGTTGGAATCGTACAGGGAGTTGTTTATTAATGATTTAAAAAACATAAATTTTATTACAGATCAATAACTAAAATATAGAACAGCCTTGGAAGAAAGTAAAAACGGAATATGGAAAAGGAATCACACTGCTAGGAGTAAAAAATAAAAACCCTACGCTTTGCCGACGATGTTGTAGTATTAGGGGGAGTCAGAAGAAGACTTGGAATCCATAATAAATGGCATGAAAGAGTTCAATATGAGGATTAATACAGGTGTCAGGGATGGATTGGCAGTGCAGCACTGACGACGTGAGTTCACACGCAACTGACATCACTGCCCCTCGTTTTCTGGCAGTCATCATCACTGCCCCCGCGTGTAAACCTAGCCTTAGTGCCTGACGTTTCTTTTTTTTGTGTATATGTAATGGTGTTAATTTTTTTTTGTAGAATTAACTGAAGGCGTTGGCATCTGTGGTCTAGTGGTTAGCGTCACTGACGACCCCGGGGATCGACTCCAGGCAATTCCCGAAATTATAACAGTAGTCGGTAATGTTGGTGCGACTGAAAAATAATTGAACGTGTGCCGCAAGTCGAGGAGGACGAAACGTGTTATTTTGAAGAAGAAGAAGGAAGTAAAAAAAAAAGCAAGCTCCGACATTTGGGTCCGTTTGTTGTATTATTATCATTTATACTTTTCCAAGAAAGAAATATTGGTTGGTTACTTTCGAGCTGCTGCGTTGGCTGCACTGGCCATGGCGGCCGAACGAACGTTTGACGTATACAAAACATCTCAATTTTCAACCACTAAAACATTGTTTACTTTTTCAGATTGACTTTAACAGCGTGTCATTTTATTTGCTATTATTATTATTATTGTAAGTCTTAGGTACATTTTTCGTGAGTAAATATTTGTGTCTTTACCCCTAGGGAAGTCATTTTCAGTGTTTGCAAAAGAGTATCTTGAAATTCTATTTATTACAATGGAAAGAAAACTACGGGCAATATTAATATAAAAAATATATATTAACTCATATTGTTCTTTCTACGGAATAATATCTGTTACACTGTAGCTGGAAATAGAGGTTAGTTCGACCAGGATTAGAGTAAAGTGTAGTAATTACTGTTGTTTCAATTTGCTCCTTTTGTCTTACAGGAATTACAAGTGGAACGAGAATTGAAGGAAGATTCACAGACGAGGAGTTTTTTTGGTGGGGAAACTGAAATTACCCAAGGTAAACAATTAGTTTTAGCTCGTCATAATGGTACTGTGATGCATTTCTTATTTACAATAAGTAGGTGATTCCAAACTGCGTTTAAAATTTTGAAATATAGGCACTAAACGACGTTAGGTGTTCCTTTTTCCTATCAATGTTTTTCACATTGATGTTAAGGTTAAACAGGCCTGTTTCTGACCTTACATCATTTCCGTAAACATAGATATAAACTAGTATTTTGGTTACAAATAAACAAAATAGTAGTCTGGAAAATGCTGCAAAGTGGTGTTACTACATCAAGCCAGATGCTGCTTCGCTGGTTGGTTTTCAGCCAATTGTGATGAAAACTCACTTCATGGCAAGTTTCAGACAAAGGATGGGCCAATTTGAACTCAATAAATAAAACTAGCAACAAATAATTGTGAAATAACTCAAGTTGAATGTACAAAATTTTTAGGTATATCATCCATGGACAATAAATTAAACTGGAAGGATCATCATATTAATATTCTCCTACCTAAAACTAGGCTCGGCAGCAGCAACCTTTGCTCTTAGAGAATTATGTCAAGTTGTAGTGATCCTAAATAATAAGAAAATTAGTTTATTATGCATATTTCCACTCTATAATGACATATGGTGGTATAATAATATTCTGGGGCAATGCATCAGGGGAAAGATAAAATATTTACACTTCAAAAAAAAAAGGCTGTTAGAATATTATTATTGTCAGGTCTCACCGAAAAACATCTTGTAGGGGACTTTTCAAGAAAACTCGAATACTGTGACACTCACTTGAGCCAGCATATTCAATCACTCATGTTATTTGTTATTAATAACAGTAACGTCTTCAGATATATTACATGACTTTGATATCAGAAGTAAAAACAATTTACATGAGGAAGGAAGGAAGGAAGGAAGGAATAATACAACAAGGTGTACTACATTACAATGCCATCTATTAGCATATTTAATAAACTTCCCACCTCCATTAAGACAATTAAAAATAAATCCAAACAAGTTCAAATATGAACTAACTGACTTCTTACTAAGGCCACTCCTTCTACTCTGTTATGGAGCTGAATGTACCATAGGGGTAGATATTTATAATTATGTAAGAACATTATTAGAACACTAATTTTTTAGTATAGGATGCAAAAATATTTATCAATTTTATATATATATATATATATATATATATATATATATATATATAAGGTACAAATTGTATGTCTTCTTGTACAGAACTTAAGAAAATCTTATTATAAGTTAAAAATTAATGAATAGTTACAGTATATTCTAATATTAATAAAGCAACCTATGTAAAATCTCTGACTCGTTCCACATCCTTGAAGCTTGTGCTTGCTTCTCTATAGGATCTATGGAATATGATCTTATATATATATATATTATATATATATATATAAAGTAATTTAATTAACCTTACTTCCATTATAAATAAAATACAAATGATGGCCAAAGTCAAAAAAAACAGTTTAATTTAATTTGTAAACGTTTCTTCGTCGTGCAACTTTCCGCAGTATATTCTACAGTATATTATATGTATATAGTTTACTATAAATAAACTTTGCATGTTGTAGGTACTTACAAGCAAAATGTTACAAAGTTTCGTGTTGCCCGTTCTTTGTATTTTATTTGTAGAAAAAGTTATATAAGAATGGTTAAATATAAAACAAAATTACTTGTTCCAAGGATTTGAAACTAATTTCTTTATAAACTGCCAGGATCAAAATTTATGGTTCAATATACAGGGTGACTGCTAAATCGTGGTACAAACTTTGAGGGTTTGGTACAGGACACTGTGACAATCACATTTAATAGTTAATGGCATCATTATACTGATTGTATAATATCAAACATCTGAACACGTATTATAAAATTATATGAATTATTCAGTATTTAATAAATGTTTAACAATTATACAATTTAATTTATCTTCAGTTTTAGGTATAATGATATATGTTCTTCCGGAAACACTAAAAGAAAGTTAAAAGTGATCTGTCTACAAGATGAGTACCAAAAAAGAGCCAGTCAGATGTGAGGAGTGTGGGAAAACATTTTCACGAAACTGTACTTTAATTAGACACATGAGAATTCATTCTGGTGAAAAACCGTACACGTGTACCACGTGTAGTAAAACGTTCTCTGACCTAAGTGCAATCAGAAAACACCAACGAATTCACACCGGAGAAAAGCCGTACAGTTGTGTGGAGTGTGGTACAAGTTTCACACAAAAGAGTAATTTCATTGGACACATGAGGATTCACACTGGCGAGAAACCTTATAAATGTGACGAGTGTGAATCGACTTTCTCCGAAAAAATAACTTTAATTAGACACAAGAGGATTCACACTGGTGAAAAGCCATACAAATGTGACGAGTGTGATTCAACTTTCTCACAAAAGGGTCCATTAATTAGGCACATGAGGATTCACAGTGGTGAACAACCATTCACGTGCGCCGGGTGTGATAAAACGTTTTCTAGCCAAGGCACTTTGCGGATTCACATTCGTATTCACACTGGAGAAAAACCATACAACTGTGTTTACTGCAATTTGAATTTCTCTCAAAAAGGTCATTTAAATAAACATGTCATGACTCATACTGGTGAAAAACCATTCCAATGTGTTGAGTGTGACACAAAGTTCTCTCAAAACAGTTCTTTAATTAGACACATGAGGATTCACACCGGTGAGAAACCATACAAATGTGTTGAGTGTGAAACAACTTTCTCAGAAAAGACGACTTTAATTAGGCACATGGGAATTCACACTGGTGAAAAACCATACAAATGTGTTGAGTGCAATACAACTTTCACGCAAAAAGGTTCATTTATTAGACACATGAGGATTCACAGCAGCGAAAATCCATACAAATGTGACGAGTGTAACAAAACTTTCGCACAAAAAGGTTCATTAATTAGGCACGTTACTGTTCACAGTGGTTATGAACAGCCGTATGCATGTGTGGCATGCGGTAAAACATTCTCTAACCAAAGTAATTTGAGGATACACATTCGGATTCACACTGGGGAAAAGCCATACAGCTGTATTAACTGCGATATGAATTTCTCTCAAAAAAGCCACCTGAAACAACACATGAGGATTCACACCGGTGAAAAGCCATACAAATGTGCCGAGTGCGGGAAAAGTTTCTCGCAAAACTGTACCTTAATTAGACACGCGAGGGTTCACACCGGTGAGAAACCTTATACGTGTTCAGTGTGTGGTAAAACATTTTCTGACCAAAGTACATTTAGGAAGCACAATCAGGTTCACGGTGTAGAGTAGCCATATAACATAATTTAATTGGATAAATGAGTCCCGTGGAATACCGAGGTGTTTTTATGTTCTGAAATTGTACTTTTCATGTATAAATGTGTGTTTCCTAGGTATTACTGTCATTTCTATGTTGTTGTCCTGTTTTAAAAGTTTGTCTCTCCTTTCCTTGTAATCGTTTAAATTGTTATCAACGAGCATGGTATTTTTATAAAATTTACTCAACTGAATGAATATAACTGGAGCATTCATAATTAATTGCTACTTGTCTTGCTTCTTATGCACAGTGAAAAATGCCAATTTTATGATGGTGTAATTTATACATTTATAAATTTCCTCTCTGTGTGACTCTGTATCATTATTTATACAGCCCTTGCCAGGTGGATGATAAAGTGCTTTTGAGAGTCGCCGTGAAGAGTGAAAATTGGTCTCCAAGTATAGTAACAGTTTTATCTGTCCATGTATCTGGCAATTTTACTTCCTAGGTTTTTTTTAAAAATGATTTGTAAATGTAACAAATGTGATCTTTATATCGTTCACGATGAAAATACGACAACACTTATACCAACAGTGCGGCTCGAAATAACTATCACTGATCCTTTCCTTTTATATCAATACACAAGACTACATACCTTACCTACTCGATTACATTCTAGGACGATTTATAATTTATTTATATTCTGATTTGTGAAGTTACGCGTAGCGTCTGTAATCGATCTCGAATTTCGTGTCCTTGGAAACATTGGTGTTTAAACGTTGGTAATGTTATAATTTTACCGTGGGGATTTCGTTCACGATGAAAATACGACAACACTTATACCAATATAACGGCTCGAAATAATTATCACTAATCCTTTTCTTTTGCATCAATACACAAGACTACATACCTTACCTACTTGATTACATTCTAGGATGATTTATAATTTATTTATATTCTGATGTGTGAAGTAACGCGTAACGTCTGTAATCGGTCTCGAATTTCGTGTCCTTGGAAACTTTGGTGTCAAAACGTTGGCATTTAGCTTTAGAACTTTGTTCGTAATTTTACCAGATTCGTACGTAATGATAAATGACAACCACTGTTGTTTGAAATGTTTTATATAGAGTTGAAGCGAATGTGTATCGTTTCTGATTTATTTCAATATTCATTAGCAGTTATGGCATATGTTGCAGTAAAGTGTGTGTGTGAAAAATCAAACTATCTTTCAGGTTAATTATTGTCTTCCAGGAATTACTTTTTTTTAAAAAAAAATAAACAATCAAAGAGGAAATCCTGGGAGAGGGGGAAAAAAATTGGAATTTTGTTGTGAAAATACAAGCGAGGGAACCAAAAACAAACAGTAAGTTGAGTGCAGTTTTAATTTTTACGTCTTTTTATCACCCCTCAAATATTAACTTCACATTAAACAGCCTTGTGTCTCTGTGCTTATCCAGTTTCTAATTCTACATATTACTACAGTCACTGTGTTAACAGTTGTAAAGTTTAAATTTTGATTAAGCAAATTTGTAACTCAATTTATAATAGTCTTAGAAATACATTTTATAGTCAGCAATATTATATATCAACAATTTCTGCGTTATCAATATCATAATTAAAAACTATTTAGTATGGGACTGTTCAGTGTAGACAAGGTGCACTGTTTTCTTTTTTTGGGTTTATTAGTGTGGAAGGTTTAAAATTGAGGATCAATTTTACTGTCTAGTCCTTATTTATAACTCTGTCTTAAATATTCCACTCTACATCATAGCCCATTGCTTGCTCGAGAGGTTAGGTTTACACGGTGCTAGCAGCTTTCGTAGTTACTTCCGGCTTTTAACCGTTTACATGAGCTCTGAATCTTCCAGTTTGCCAGAACCACACCGAGTGGGAGGAACAGAAAGCGGCGCCTTCGAAATCATCCTTATCTCTTCGAACCAATGAAATGCTACAGTACGGACAGCGATAAAATCTAGTGCTGCAGTATTACACGCTGAAATAGGGAACTCAGATGAAAGGAAAGGTAACGAAGAAGGGGTTTTGGGTCAGACGAGAGTTAAAAAATATATATCTGGAGTAGCCATCATCAAAGAATTACCAAGGTTTTGGCTGAAATCGAGAACTCTGGTGAAAGGAAAGGTAACAAAGAAGGGTTTTTGGGTTAGACGAGGGTTAAAAAAAATATATCTATGGAGTAACCATCATCAAATAATTACCAAAGTTTGTATTGAAATCAAGAATTGTGATGAAAGGAAAGGTGACAAAGAAGGGTTTTGGGTTAGACAAGTGTTAAAAAAAATATATATCTGGAGTAACCATCATCAAAGAATTGCCAAGGTTTGTGTTCTCCGCTGACTCTCTGGGCTCCTGCTGGTAGGGTCACCAAATCCAGACAGGTCAGAAGATAGGGGACGGACAGAAGAAGAGTAGCCCACCAGGGTTGGAGTTTGGGCTTAGGGTTAACCACTCTATCATCTGAAAAAAAAAACAGCTGGTTACGCAACCTCAAAAGGAAAGAGAGTATGTAACGTGGTTAATGGAACTTTTGATTAAGGAGGATATGAATGTGGAAATTAGGGGAATTTGGATGTTGTTGTTAATTACTGAGTTGCAAAGGCACCACGGGGAGTTGGAGATGATATTTAAGGATTCTCTTTTATTTTGGTTTGGATTTTATTTGAATCGGAGCTGGCAGCTGATTCCCCATATGGAGCATATTAAGGAGAGGGGTAAATGAGTCTTTTGGCGGAGATGGAGGAGATTGGTGTGTTTTTGTTAAGGAGTGGATAGAGTAATTTAATTTTGGTTGAGAGGTTTCCAGTAGAGTTTGGAGTCTTGGATTATAATATGCGGTAAACATTAGAACCCTATACAAAAAAACAAAAACAAATTTACTATTGCTGAAAAGTTGTTTAGAATTGCATTTTAGATATAAATTCATAAATAAGAGGCCGAATCCCTCTCCGAACTTATGTTTTTACGTATGTCTCAAATATGAACTTGGTTTGTAAAAATAAGCATATATATATTGTAAGATATAGCCTTATGTTTAATGTAATAAACTTGTAATATATAATATTTTCAATGACTGGTCAGATAATTACGACCACCACATGTTTTAGGCTAATTGGCTACGACGTAACACTAAAGTTTCTAGAAGGCCAGGTTTAGACAGCAAGTTGCTTACTTCAACACTAGGAGTGTGCTTTGTTTGCGTAAAAGCATTGCAATTTAACTGTCATTATAAGTGAAGAGAAATAGCTAATTCATCTCGAAATGAGCTGATCGTTTGTCCAAACCCCCAGTTTAGATTTACCGTCGCTATGGTTAGTTAGAATATAGCCAATGTTTTTAAGAAATGCTGGTTGTGTTACACATCCGTGTGTCACGGGAGGCATTTTTCCTCCCCTGCCTTCTTCAACGGAACTGATTTTATCTCGTTATTGCTGGCGCTGACTGCCATGGAGCGAGTGTCACCATAGACAACAACTATTCAATGTTTTGGAGTACTGGAAAGTAGCAAAACTTCTGCGGGCTAATGGAAATAACTATAGATTCACTGTAAACTGAATTGTTTGAGATAGTAAGTTATGTATTTTCAAATATATTTATTGCTGGCAGTTTACAAGAGAAAATGCCCACTGTTCGATGGGAACAGCGGCCAACTATTGCCATATGCCCAAGGTCTTTGACCCCAGTACCTACACCTCCTCCCAAAATAGGTGAAGGTGTCTCGGCATGTGAGAACTAGAGAGAGAGAGAGTACGAGGCATTCCCGACGTGGTCAGGTGAGCCCCGCAGTCACTCTTGAGGAGAAATACCTGTGAGAGAATACTCCCACAGGCAATCGGTGCTGCTGTTAATCAGGTACAGTGTGATTTATATAAGGACATCTTTCATAATTAAGAATTGCCGCTGTCTTGAAAGAAATGGTCATCGGTCAAAGAATTGATAGGGTATTGATAATAATCTGGCTGGTCATTGTAAAATATATTCACTGTCTTTTAAAATGTTTACTATTTACAATTATGATTTTTAGGTATCATAATTGAGCATTCCTAATCCGAAGAATTGGCAGTTAATGTCGTCGTCGTAAAAAGTACGACATTGTGTTAGAAGATTAATACAAAACCATTGTGTCGAATTTGATACATCTTTCCCATGAAAGGTGGTTTATTTGAACATGTGAAGTTTCACCCTGGAGAAAATCCTTCCAAATGTGCAGTGCTTTGTCTGATGAAAGTTCTTTCAGCAAACACAATACGATTCATATTGGTGAAGAAACTTGCACATGTGCAAGGGTGTTTGTTGACAAAAGTTCTTTAAGGAAACATATGCAGATTAACTCTAGAGAAAAACCTTTTAATTGCATTGAGTGTGGTGTATCTTTCTTGCAAAGAGGGTATTTAACTGCGCACATGAACATTCACACTGCGTTAAAACCATACCAATGTCTCCAGTGTAATGCAACCTTTTCAGTTAAACATAGTTTGATAACTCATAAGAGGATACACAGAGGTGAAAAACCGTACAAATGTTTCATGTGTAATAGATGTTTCTCACAAAAAACTCATCTAAATACACACATGAGAATTCACACCGGTGAAAAGCCGTACCAGTGCCTTCAGTGTGATTCAACTTATTCTCATAAAAATAGTTTAATTAGACACATGAGTATACACACTGGTGAAAAACCACATGAATGTGTTGAGTGCGCTGCAAGTTTCACTCAAAATGGTCAATTAATTAGACACATGAGAATTCACACTGGTGAAAAGCCATACAAATGTGTTGAGTGTGATAGAATTTACTCACAAAAGGCTCATTTAATTAGACACATGAGAATTCACACTGGAATGAGGCCATATGAATGTGTCGAGTGCAATTCAACATTTACATATTCAAGTGCTTTGGTTGAGCACATGAGGATACACACGGGAGTGAAACCATACAAATGTGTTGAATGCTTTTTAACTTTCACATTATCAAATCATTTGAAAAACCACATGAAGATTCACACTGGTGAAAGGCCTTACAAATGTGATATGTGTGGGAAAACATTCACTCAGTCGCAATCGTTTAAATACCACATAAGAATGCATAATAAAAAAACACATTTTAGGATAACGTAAAAAATGGGCATTAGCAAGAGTAACATATTTACTGTATGAAATTGCATTTTCCATTTAGATACTTCAAATATACTTTTTATAGAAACTTGTCTTTAATTTTTTTTATTTTGAATGTTCAATTCCTTTATAACACTTCCTCATATTTTGATCAATTTCCTAGTGAAAAAATTATTTTTCTTTCATATAATATTCCGAGTCAAACATAATTACAGCATTCAGTCTTAGGTGTAGTAAAAGTGTAAATAATATTGGAATTAGCTCGAGGATTTTTATAAATTTTGGTGAGGACTGCTAATAGATGCTAAATGTTATGTCCTGTGGCTTATAAGCAAGCCTCAATTTTTTTTCTTGGTGGTTACATAATGAAATTAGTAGTTAAAAATTATGATTTGGGAAAATTTAGTGTTAGTGTAGTTGTAGCTGACTTCATTTCTAAAATTTCATAAAAAGATCATTTTTGGCTCAGGAAAATTATGGGAGATCAGACCTGACAGCGGGAGTTTCTCTGCAAGTCACTATAGGAAATATATACGAAACCACAATACATCATACCTCAATAAACTGCACTGTGACATATAAGGTTTTAGCAGGTTTCTGTTGAAGATTTAGGTTCTTTCATTCCTGTCTTTGAGGGAGGAGGCATGTTATCTAAAGACACCGGGAAAACCTTCATTCTTTGATCTCCCTGGTATCTTGAAAATTCCATCAGAACATCAAACTTCCCTAAATAAACTCTGCAATCTCCAAATCCATAACCTCCCTAATTAAAAGCGCCCTCAGCCAATACGATCCAGCAGTTCCACAACAATCCTCCATCACAAAGCTTCCATCAGTTCAAAAGAAAACTCCCAATTGACCTCATCCTTCCCCTGATCATTCAGGCACGACCTAACTCATCTTACCATCATGCCACATCCTCAAATATCCTCCAATAATCAGTTCAACGCCTGTCAACAGTCACCCACCCACATCATATGCCTCTCAGGTACACACACACACACAAGAAACCTAACCTATCTGCTAAAGTAGTGTAACCAAAGGATAACCTACCATCACGTTAACAGGTGAATTATAAACACTATTTTTATTTTGTAAATTTGTTATTTTAATATTTATGTAGTAGAACAATTACTGTACTTACTGATAAATGTAAAGATAAAAGTTTTTTTATATGAATACTAAAAAAATTGTTAATGTAATTTATCAACATCCAGTCAACAGCATTGTTTACATGTGTACAACACACAATCAAAAATATTCATGATATAACATGAAAAAAAAAGAGGGTCTGTAAACAGTCACACAGTTAGTCATAAATACCAAGTACATAAATTTTCACACAATTGTATTAATAATATCGTGTTTGTAGATTCTTGTCCGCATTAAATTCTAAGTAAGATTCCTATATTTGCTCCTGAATGGGGATCCAGAAAGTAAGTGGCCAATTTAAATTTTCTGAATGTGTTTCATTTTTTATTTTGGTTAACAATGGAGGTACACAAACAGCTGCAGCTAGGTGAAAATTAATTTAAGCATTCTCAGGCCATTTTCTTCGAGTAAATGTCAAAGAACTTTTTGTTTACTTCAGAAACTTGCAATTTACAGAGGAACAACGAATGAAAGTTTTGCGTCAGTGACATTGAAACTAGGCCAAGGTGGTGCTAGTGTGTTGGTAAAAAAGCCCATAGCTAATAGCAATATACTAATGTTGGAATCGTTAAACCACAAATAAGTGTGTTACATTTTTTTTAAATTTACTTTTTCACGCCGTGTACTTTAAAGAGAACAGATAAATTTAATCATAATCACAGCTCATGACTCTGTATTGATTGAGTAAAAAATACTACTGGTACCTTAAATAAGCACAGTAGCTTAGTGAAAGTCTGAAAAAGAAATTCTTTAGCATGTAAAGGCTAAGAAAGTCAAATACACTCCCGGTACCATAATAATAAATCCAAAAATATTTATGGTATTATAATTCATATCAATCTGCAGTTTTCACGTTCTTTTGTATAACATACCTTAACCTATTAATCCCCCAACATTGGGCTGAACTACTACAGATGTAGTACAGCGAATGTCAGAACTGAACTCGACGACTCTCACAAACCTGGATTCGACACAATTTAGATTTTTTTTGGTGGGTAAAAGGTTACATGAGGCCGATCCATAAAGTAGGCAACTCCCCTTTAGTAGCATAGGAAGGGAATTGAAAAGGAAGGTAGCTGAGGATTGACTAGCCCCCCCCCCAGACTGTAACATAAGGACCCTACCCAGTGTTTCACCTATAGATGAGGCTAGGTTGTTGTGTGAATGCAACAAACTCACCTCCACGCCTTGATGAAATTTGAGGGACAGCTGTCCGTCTGGTTCAATGAGATCAGGGAACTCTTGCCATATGCTGGAGGTCTTTGACCCCCAATACATGCACCCCTCAAACTACTCAAGGAGGTCTCTGCTTGCAGGAGACTTACATTAAAAAGTTTGGCCTAGGAGGGCGGGAATGTGGAAATACCCGATGAGGAAGTCAGTGCTGACAAGCATTCCAGAACTCCTCCAGGTTCTCCCTCCCTGCCCAAACACAGGACGTTTCATCCCAGTGTTAGATTATTTTCTAGGTATTTTGTATGTTTTGTCCCTCAAGCCCTGTAGACGCTCCCCTCCCACACAAACAACATAGATAGAAACATTATCAATCTAAATAACTATGGGGAAAAAAATTATACAAATATCAGTCAAAATTTATTGAAATTGCTCCACACATTTGATTTTCTTGCAACACATACATAAAAAAACATACACCGAAAAGAGTCAGTTATATTTATAAGGAGAACATACTTGAACCATATCTTCCGAGTAGTTTGAAATGAATTGGTATATACAAATATCTACGAAAAATAAAATTGAGTTTATGCTGCCCTAGTCTTTAGATAACATGCCTCCTCCCTCAAAGACAGGAATGAAAGAACCGGCGTCGAAACGTCGTGGCCAATGCCTACGTTCACCCGGCTGGAAGCCCAAGAACTACTGAAGGATACCAGGGAGAGTTTGTAATGGTGACGGTGGCAGAAAATGTCCGGAGAAATGTGTGTTTTTAAAAGCCTGACCTGGTTGGTTAACCATGAAGATTTCATCCATAAATGTACAATATTTTTTATGTTCTATATTATGTAAATCAAAACAAAGGTAAGCATATAATAGATAATATTAAAAAATAATGCAATTTATATTTTCTGTATTCCAAACGGAAGAGAATATCTCACAAAGTAAAGAGAAATTACGCTTTATTAGTTATTTCTGATATATTCAACACAACTTCATTTATCAAGAATCACAATGAGAAGACATTATAAATATTTTGAATTAGTGCACGAGTAGCCACACTGATCACAACTGTTTGTAGTTTATCCTGTGTGAATTCTCTCGTGTCTCACCAAAGAACTTAAATGTGTGAATGCTTTCTTACACACAACACATTCATACGGTTTCTCACCAGTGTGAATCCTCATGTGTTCAATTAAATGAACATTTCGTGAGAAAATTGCGTAACACTCCACACATTTGTAAGGCTTTTCACCTGTGTGAGTCATCATGTGGTCACTAAAAGCACTGTTGTGTGAGAATGTTTTATCACATGCTGCACATTTATATGGTTTCTCACCAGTGTGAATTCTCATGTGTCTAATTAAATTACCGTTTTGTGAGAAAGTTGTATCACACTCAACACATCTGTATGGTTTTTCACCTGTGTGAATCCGGTTGTGCTGCCTGAAAGTACTTTGGTCAGAGAAAGCTTTACCACACACTTCACATTTGTATGGTTTTTCACCAGTGTGGACTCTCATGTGTCTATTTAAATTGACTTTTTGTGAGAAAGTTGTACCACACACAACACACATGTAGGGTCTCTCACCAGTGTGAATCCGTTGGTGCTGTCTGAAATTACTTATGTCACCGAATGTTTTACCGCACACTGCACATGTGTAGGGTTTTTCACCAGTCAGAATCACCATTTCTTCATTTAAACCACCTTTTTGTGAGAAAGTTGCATCAGATTCATCACAACTGTGTGGCTTATGTTTACTGTTAATCTTATTATACATAATTTTAAATTGAAAACATTTTTTTCTGTATGTTGGAAATGTGTTATGATGATACCTGAAATAAAATATAAATTTGCTTCAGTTAATCAGTCAACATTTTTTAAAAGATTTTATTATTTTACACATATTGGCCAGATCATTATTATTATTGCATCAGCCAATCTGAACATATTTTTTGTAGGGTATGAAATTGAAGAAACTTAATAATTAGTGAGACATAAAACATTTGTTCATTTGTTTTCTTATTAGATAATGAAGTAGCCAAATAACAGATAAAATAAATATTCTCATCCATTAATATTTAAGTTTCTGCATTTCTCACCTTCTATTTCGTTTCCCCTTCCTTACTAATATTTCACCAATAAATGCTTTCATTTATCATTTTTCTTCTCTTAAATTCTTCTTACACTTGCTTCCCCA
>JAEMUL010000119.1:2500-5000 GCA_034510155.1 Eucriotettix oculatus | reverse complement strand
GGGGGGGGGGGGGGGGGGGGGGGGGTGGGGGGGGGGGGGGGGGGTGGGGGGGGGGGGGGGGGGGGGGGGGGGGGGGGGGGGGGGGGGGGGGGGGGGGGGGGGGGGGGGGGGGTGGGGGGGGGGGGGGGGGGGGGGGGGGGGGGGGGGGGGGGGGGGGGGGGGGGGTGGGGGGGGGGGGGGGGGGGGGGGGGGGGGGGGGGGGGGTGGGGGGGGGGGGGGGGGGGGGGGGGGGGTGGGGGGGGGGGGGGGGGGGGGGGGGGGGGGGGGGGGGGGGGGGGGGGGGGGGGGGGGGGGGGTGGGGGGGGGGGGGGGGGGGGGGGGGGGGGGTGGGGGGGGGGGGGGGGGGGGGGGGGGGGGGGGGGGGGGGGGGGGGGGGGGGGGGGGGGGGGGGGGGGGGGGGGGGGGGGGGGGGGGGGGTGGGGGGGGGGGGGGGGGGGGGGGGGGGGGGGGGGGGGGGGGGGGGGGGGGGGGGGGGGGGGGGGGGGGGGGGGGGGTGGGGGGGGGGGGGGGGGGGGGGGGGTGGGGGGGGGGGGGGGGGGGGGGGGGGGGGGGGGGGGGGGGGGGGGGGGGGGGGGTGGGGGGGGGGGGGGGGGGGGGGGGGGGGGTGGGGGGGGGGGGGGGGGGGGGGGGGGGGGGGGGGGGGGGGGGGGGGGGGGGGGGGGGGGGGGGGTGGGGGGGGGGGGGGGGGGGGTGGGGGGGGGGGGGGGGGGGGGGGGGGGGGGGGGGGGGGGGGGGGGGGGGGGGGGGTGGGGGGGGGGGGGGGGGGGGGGGGGGGGGGGGGGGGGGGGGGGGGGGGGGGGGGGGGGGGGGGGGGGGGGGGGGGGGGGGGGGGGGGGGGGGGGGGGGGGGGGGGGGGGGGGGGGGGGGGGGGGGGGGGGGGTGGGGGGGGGGGGGGGGGGGGGGGGGGGGGTGGGGGGGGGGGGGGGGGGGGGGGGGGGGGGGGGGGGGGGGGGGGGGGGTGGGGGGGGGGGGGGGGGGGGGGGGGGGTGGGGGGGGGGGGGGGGGGGGGGGGGGGGGGGGGGGGGGGGGGGGGGGGGGGGGGGGGGGGGGGGGGGGGGGGGGGGGGGGGGGGGGGGGGGGTGGGGGGGGGGGGGGGGGGGGGGGGGGGGGGGGTGGGGGGGGGGGGGGGGGGGGGGGGGGGGGGGGGGGGGGGGGGGGGGGGGGGGGGGGGGGGGGGGGGGGGGGGGGGGGGGGGGGTGGGGGGGGGGGGGGGGGGGGGGGGGGGGGGGGGGGGGGGGGGGGGTGGGGGGGGGGGGGGGGGGGGGGGGGGGGGGGGGGGGGGGGGGGGGGGGGGGTGGGGGGGGGGGGGGGGTGGGGGGGGGGGGGGGGGGGGGGGGGGGGGGGGGGGGGGGGGTGGGGGGGGGGGGGGGGGGGGGGGGGGGGGGGGGGGGGGGGGGGGGTGGGGGGGGGGGGGGGGGGGGGGGGGGGGGGGGGGGGGGGGGGGGGGGGGGGGGGGGGGGGGGGGGGGGGGGGGGGGGGGGGGGGGGGGGGGTGGGGGGGGGGGGGGGGGGGGGGGGGGGGGGGGGGGGGGGGGGGGGGGGGGGGGGGGGGGGGGGGGTGGGGGGGGGGGGGGGGGGGGGGGGGGGGGGGGGGGGGGTGGGGGGGGGGGGGGGGGGGGGGGGGGGGGGGGTGGGGGGGGGGGGGGGGGGGGGGGGGGGGGGGGGGGGGGGGGGGGGGGGGGGGGGGGGGGGGGGGGGGGGGGGGGGGGTGGGGGGGGGGGGGGGGGGGGGGGGGGGGGGGGGGGGGGGGGGGGGGGGGGGGGGGGGGGGGGGGGGGGGTGGGGGGGGGGGGGGGGGGGGGGGGGGGGGGGGTGGGGGGGGGGGGGGGGGGGGGGGGGGGGGGGGGGGGGGGGGGGGGTGGGGGGGGGGGGGGGGGGGGGGGGGGGGGGGGGGGGGGGGGGGGGGGGGGGGGGGGGGGTGGGGGGGGGGGGGGGGGGGGGTGGGGGGGGGGGGGGGGGGGGGGGGGGGGGGGGGGGGGGGGGGGGGGGGGGGGGGGGGGGGGGGGGGGGGGGGGGGGGGGGGGGGTGGGGGGGGGGGGGGGGGGGGGGGGGGGGGGGGGGGGGGGGGGGGGGGGTGGGGGGGGGGGGGGGGGGGGGGGGGGGGGGGGGGGGGGGGGGGGTGGGGGGGGGGGGGGGGGGGGGGGGGGGGGGGGGGGGGGGGGGGGGGGGGGGGGGGGGGGGGGGGGGGGGGGGGGGGGGGGGGGGGGGGGGGGGGGGGGTGGGGGGGGGGGGGGGGGGGGGGGGGGGGGGGGGGGGGGGGGGGGGGGGGGGGGGGGGTGGGGGGGGGGGGGGGGGGGGGGGGGGGGGGGGGGGGGGGGGGGGGGGGGGGGGGGGGGGGGGGGGGGGGGGGGGGGGGGGGGGGGGTGGGGGGGGGGGGGGGGGGGGGGGGGGGGGGGGGGGGGGGGGGGGGGGGGGGGGGTGGGGGGGGGGGGGGGGGGGGGGGGGGGGGGTGGGGGGGGGGGGGGGGGGGGGGGGGGGGGGGGGGGGGGGGGGGGGGGGGGG
>JAEMUL010000117.1:0-18454 GCA_034510155.1 Eucriotettix oculatus | reverse complement strand
GTTTTGGGTTTTTTAACAAGGCGTTTTTTACGGGAATGGGGTGCTCTCCCATTGCCCAACCCTCCTCCTTTATCCGGGCTTGGAACCGGCACCTGACTGATTGAGCTACTCAATCCACTCAACAGTCAAGAGGCGAAGTTAATCGTTTCTTTTTAAATATAATGTTTATTCGCGCGTAAGCAACGTCTCCGGTACGTTAGCATCTCCCTGGTTGTAAACAGAGATAGCTTTGGGATCGAAATAATGTCATTTATATATTTATTTTCTTGCGTTATTTAAATTAAATTAAAGTGTAACGTTAAAATAGGTTTTATGTTAAATTGTTGACCACAAAGGAAATTAATACTGAAGTCACAATTGGTGAAAATTGAAATGAATAAGCAGGAAAGAAAAAAATAGAAGTTAGGCATATATTTTCTATAAACTGAACGTATTGTTAGCACCTGTATTGCTTGACTAGGAGCTGGATGTGTTGTGAGACAAACAAGGGAGCGTATCAAATACAGGACGTAAGCGGGGAATTAATTATAATATATATATATATATATATATATATTGTGATAAAAAGGGGGATTTTGTAAGGTTGTGGCGTTATGAGGCGCAGTTCGGCCAACAACAATGCCTAGTCGGCCGAAAGATGGTGTTTCCCCGCGGGGAAGGCCCGCCTTGCCTGTACGATGGTGAACCCCCGCGGGAAAAATGAGGGCGGGGAACCCCGAAATGTTGAGAAATAGGGGAATTCCCGCCAGAAGCTTTATAAGGGAAGCCGATGGGTGGCTCGAGATCAGAGTGGGGAGAGGAGACATCAGAGTGGGGCAGACCAGACGAGAGCAGACCCGAGAAGGGAGGCGACCAGACCAGATCAGACCCGAGAGGACGTGGCTCGACCCCAGAAGGCAGGCGAGTGATCAGACCGCAGAAGGGAGGCGAGTGCATCAGACCCCAGAAGGGAGGCGAGTGGAGCAGAGCGCAGAAGGCAGGCGATATCCAGAGAGCAGATATCCAGAGAGCACAAACATTCGAGAGGTGGATGTTTGTTGGGCCAGTAATTGTGGGTAAGCGATATAAAAATTGTGAAACTTGCTCATTGCTCTGGATAAATTAACATTCAATTATTTTCTTTCTATTTTCAGCTAATGCATACTCCATCTCTTGAGAGACCCAAAATCCCCTGGGATTAAGCCCGTGTCTTCACTTAAATTAATAAACAAAATTGTTAAAATTGATCATATTTGTAATTTAAATTAATAAATGTTTTATATACAAAAAAGTATATTACATTTTATATATATATATATTGTAATATACTTTTTTGTATATAAAACATTTATTAATTTAAATTACAAATCTGATCAATTTTAACAATTTTGTTTATTAATTTACGTGAAGACACGGGCCTAATCCCAGGGGATTTTGGGTCTCTCAAGAGATGGAGTATGCATCAGCTGAAAATAGAAAGAAAATAATTGAATGTTAATTTTATTCAGAGCAATGAGCAAGTTTCACAGATTTTAGATCGCTTACCCACAATTACTGGCCCAACAAACATCCACCTCTCGAATGTTTGTGCGTCTCTGGATATCTGCTCTCTGCTCCACTCTTCTCCCTTCTGCGGTCTGATCACTCGCCTGCCTACTGGGGTCGAGCCACGTCCTCTCGGGTCTGATCTGGTCTGGTCTGCCCCACTCTGCTCTGCTCTGGTCTGCTCTACCCCACTCTGAGGTCTCTACCACGATCTGATGCACTCGTCTCGTCTGCCCCTCTCTGACGCACTCTCTGCTACCGTCTGATGTCTCCTCTCACCACTCTCTGACGCACTCTGATCTCGAGCCACCCATCGGCTTCCCTTATAAAGCTTCTGGCGGGACTTCCCCTATTTCTTAACATTTCGGGGTTCCCCGCCCTCATCTTTCCCGCGGGGGTTCACCATCGTTCAGGCAAGCCGGGCCTTCCCCGCGGGGAAAAACATCTTTCGGCCGCCTATCCATTGTTGTTGGCCGAACTGCGCCTCATAACGCCACAACCTTACCAAAATCCCCTTTTTTTATCACATTGCCCCCGATCAATTTTAATAAAATTTTACAAAAATTTTTGAGAAATTTATCTCCATATTTTATCTTTAACCCCCTTGCTCATTCTTTACAATCATTTTTGTGCTCGGAGAAATTACAAATTAATCAAATTGATTGAGCACCCTTTTCAACTTAATTTTAAAATAATCTTTCCCATTGATTTATACTTAAAATTGAATAAAATTACAAATTAACACGTGGCTTACATAAACTTACACGTTTGCCTGGTGCCCCCCATTGATAAAATAAAATCCTGTTCTGAATTATAAATCATTTAAATTTACCCGCTCACAGGAACGAAACTTTCAGCTTGCCAGGATTGAGAAACTTGGCATCACAGTTCAGTATTCACATGCCATCATATACGTTTACAACAACATTATATAGCTGAACTGCCCTCTATCATCATCCCTCAAACAAAAACAATCCTCAATGTCGCTCCATGTTTTCCTTCCTGTGACATTTATCAAAACCCTAAATGTAAAATGTTCAGAAGCTAAAATTTTATTCCTAATTAATACTGCTACTTATCCAACAATAAAAACTAAAATAGCTTGGTAGCCCCCATACCATATTTAATTACCCAGACGTACAATCAATCAAAATAAACAAACAATACCAAGTGTCCATGACCTCACAAAGGTTCTTATTTATTCTACTGAAAATGGATATAGTTAAGAAGAAATAGAACTCTGAAAATATAAATAAGTGTCCTATTAGCTCGGAGTTCCCATGGTTGCAAATCATGAAATTATCACAGACCGATAAGATTGGATCTCATCCATACTGCACTATTCCCTTCGTTTGAAATAGGGCACTAAATTATACAAATTAAACGTTCTAATAGGTCCTCCCTTTTCATCTTGAATGTCATAATAATTACTTCCCCCTTTTTTAATAATTACATACGGACCCTGATATATTGGCAACAATTTTGCTGTGATTTTTTTAGCTGAACATGGTACTCTTAAACACTTTACTAGTACCTAGAAGTCCCCCACCACAAAATCCATTGTTCTACACTTTTGATTCTCTCTCCTTCTTTCTTCCCCCCTTTTCCAAATTTTTCTTTTACCTTTGTCTTCATTATATCATAGTCCCAATCTATATCACCAATAGGATAGTCTATTAACTGTTCAATAGGTACCCGTATCTGTTCCCCTGTTTGAATTTCTTCGGGTATCTATCCTGTCGCTGTCTATATCCTTGATTAATGTAATTTTCAACTAATTTCAAATATCTTCCCCAATTCTGATGCTTTATTTATACATAAAATTCTTAACATGACTGCAATCGTTCTCATATATCTCTCAGATGGATTACTCTGTGGATGCCTAATTGAGGTGAACCCCACTTTTATATTCATTTCCTTTAGTTCCTGTTTCCACCTATGGTTATCAAACTGTTTCCCATGGTCTGAAATTATTCTACTTGGTTTATTTTCCTCCTGACAGTATGTTTTTACTGCCTTTAAACACGTGACCGTATTAGCTACCTTTAAACCAAATAGCCTGACGAACTTTGAAAATGCGTCCAGGATAACCAGAATAAAGCAGAACCCATTGTAACCTTTTGTTAGAGGCCCCAATATATCCAAATAAACCAATTATTCGCCTTACTTTCAGGTACCACTGTTATAAACCTTCCTTCAAAAAGTGATGTTCCTATGCTTGCTCATTGGCATAAATGGCAAGATCTTATGTAATCTTTCGTGTTTCCACTCATCCCCTCTCCAGTGTACAGTATTTCTTAACATTTTAATCGTTTTGTAAAACCCCGGATGTCCCTGCCGATCATGGAAGAATTCTAATACTATTGTTATACATGCCTTTGGAATTTCCAGTATCCACCCTTTTCTTGATTTTTTGTTGTACCTAAAAACTAACCCTTGTTCTATTTTGTATCTACAGTTCTCTCCCACAACGGCATTTAAATCTTCCCCATATAAATTTCTGATCTTTCTTATTATTTCTGATATCCCTTCATCTTCCTTCGTTGCTTCTCTTAATTTCCTCTTAATGTCCCTTTCTCTAGTTCCTAAATTTGCAATTATCGCTACATTGTCTTTTCTCACTTTCCTCAAACAGATCTTTATTCCTACTTAAATAATCCGCTGGTGCATTTTTCAGTCCCTTTACATGTTTAATGATCAGGTTGTAACCCTCTAAAGCTAATGCCCATCTCCTAATTCGTGCATTACTATGTTTACATTCACGCATATAGGTTAAAGCCTGGTGGTCCTGAATACAGATACACTGTCTGTCCTAGGATATATTGTCTAAACTTTTCAACTGCATATACTACTGAAAGGAGTTCTATCTCTGTAGTAAAATAATTTTTTTCATACTCTTTTAGACCCCTGCTTGCCAAGCTTATAATCCCTTCTCTTCCTTGATCATCAACTTGTCCCAAAATTGCTCCAATCCCATATCCACATGCATCACACCTAATGATAAATGGTTTAGTGAAATCTGGATGTTCCAACACTACATATTTTTAAAAGCTAATTTGACTTCTTCTAAAGCCTTGTCCTGCTGTTCCCCCCATCTAAACTTATTCCCCTTTTTTAACAGATCGTAAATAGGTCCTAAAATAATTGCCATTTTTGGTATAAATTTTCTGTAGAAGTTCAAATATCCTAATAATCCCCTTGTTTCCCGTGGATTTCTAGCCCTTTTTATGTTTTGAATTCTGTCCAATTTGTCAGGACATGGATATATCCCCTTCGCAGTAATTATATGCCCCAGGAACTCTATTTTTTGCTTGCACAGAAAAACCTTTTCAGGGTTGATCGTTATGCCCTTTTCTTTTAGTATGTTAAGGGACCATCCCTAGGTGCTCCACATGTTCTTCCAACGTGTGGCTGGCTATCACCAGGTCATCTACATAAGATGTCACGAACTCTCTCATTTCAGGCGTAAATACCTTATCCAGGCTCTGTATAAATGCTTGGCAACTAATCTTTAACCCAAATGGCATCCTTACAAACTGATATTGCTTCCCATCAACTAGGAATGCCGTAATCTGTCTGGATTCGTGATCTAATCGCACTTGATAAAAACCCTTACTACAAATCTACACTGCTTAAGCCATTTTCTTCCCCTAAACCTTCTCAACGCCTCATCAACAGTTATGGGTTTTTCACATATATTCCTAATGACCTTATTCACTCGTCTTGCACCTAAACAAAGCCTCACTGTCCCATCCTTCTTTTTAAACCACACACAGTGGATTTACGTAAGGACTCTCACACCTTTCAATAATCCCTCCTGATATCAATCTATCAATTGCCTCCTGCACTTGTCCTTTCAAGGCATAGGGTATGGGATAGCTATGTCCTGGAAGTAATCATGTTTTTCAACTTCAATATGATAATCTACCTCATTAAGCAAACCTGGTTCCTTATTAAAAATAACCTCATTCTTTTCAACATAACATTTTCTAATTCCCTTCTCATTCCTCACTAATTCCTTGTATTGCATGTATCCTATCATACAGCTCTTTCATCTTCATATCCTTTCCCTGTGCTCTTGATCCACACTCGAAGTTTCACACCATATAAGCTATATAATCCTTTTGTTTCTAAATCATTAATCTCTAATAATTCCACTGTACTTTCACTTTCCTCTCTCCCGTAGAGTTTATTGCTATCTCCTTCTAAGCTCCATTTTCAAAATTAACCTTCGCTTTTTACTTTTCTTAGAAAATCACCCCCAAAATTAGTTCTGTAAACAAACTTTTTAATACCATAACAATAACCTTTAAAGTCTCCCTCCCATATTTAATTTCCAACTATGACCTGCTTTACAACCTTTTCGCCTCTCTTTTCTTCCCAGAGCCCCATACAATTTCAAATTACTTACTGGTAATGGACTCATTAATGCACCCATTTTTCTTGTAATAGTTCATACGTGCTAAGTAAACTTCATTAGCTGAAGGGTACATGGCTTCCTGTGATCCACCCCACGGTTTTGCGGATAACTTACTTCGCCCCACCCCTTCAGACATAAATCTGTTGCAGTGAGTATATTTTTTCCCGTTTAATCTTCTGATGTCTAACGGGTTTCTTCATTTTCCTCCTCAAACAGATCATCGTCTCTGCAGTTCCAAATGTCCTCAATGAAGTCAACGCCGGACATTAATAATTCTGCCCATGCTGGGGAGGCCTGTTACAAGTACCGTGGAGCAGTACTATGCAATCCTTATTAGTTAGAATGTATTGAGACGTGCCCTGGTTGGCTATCGGTCTGTTTGTTTTCGTGGATTGTCACACTTTTTATTATGCATCGCATTTGGTGATTTGGGCCGGCGACATACCTATTGTTTAAGATATGTCAGAGTCATCGCATAATTTTTTCTCCGATGAGGACGGCATGGCACTGTTGAGTGCATATCTATCATCGGTTGTCGGGGGTGTCCCCGGGGGTAGTATATGGCTGCCCCTGTGCCGGAGTAGTTCTGGGTAGCCTGGTAGCTTGTCGGGAGGGCACTGTTTTGATATGTAGCCGAGGATATTTAATTTATCATACCCCGTTCCTTGGGGTGGTGGTGGTGGGTGCGCCGGGGTGCGGGGACTTTTCTGTTCGCGAATACAGTAGGGTTTCTACGCTAGTTTCGCATCGATTCACGGCCTTCGGTTTCTCGATGTGAGTTCGTTCGCATAATGTCGATCGTTGGTGCGCTTCATGGCTGTCCGGGGGTGTTCGATAAGGAGTGCCCATTGGGACGTGAGCTGTATGGGTATCGTAGCAGTGATCCTCTAGTACGGGCATTTGCTCCATTCACCATGGGGGTTCATAGGTTGCAGACAACACGGCGTCCGTGCTAGGGAAAAGCTCCATTGCTGTTTGCTGTAATTTGTTTTCAGGGATCTCCTACGGTCCTTGATATGAAGAAGAACTTTTGTGTGATAGAAGTCTTCGGCGAGCGCTCAAAGTTATTGGTCGCCATTACAGCTGTGAGCGGCTAGGGGATACTTAGTTTCTTGGGGGTGGAAAACGTGGGTACTAAGTACCCATAACCTGGTGTCACGTTTATTCTACAGTGAGAAATATACAGTGGCCAAGTTCGTTTTTCCCAGTGTGGGGTGCCTGAGGGTCTGAGTTATCTAGTCTTCATAAATTCTTCGCTCGATTTGACTGCTCTTGGGGTGTTGTAGTGGGTCTGTGTGGGGTGGCCTGTCGCGAGAGGTTCATGTCCAAGACTATCCTTAAAAAGTATACTTTTTTCGCGTTCATCGGTACGAGGTCGGGGCTGCTTTATGGTCTGCGTAATGGGTCGATGGTTGGGGCGGGACTTGAGCCGGGTGTGCGGTCTATAAACTACCTTGATCCTGGTAGTTATATAGACCATTAATTATTATATTGATATTGATACCGCTGTAGGTAGGGGGGGGTGGGTGTGGTCAGGTGCCTTGTTATAAACCTAGAATGGACGTATTGTTCGTTGTCAACGAGTTACTGTTTTCACCACGTTGGTTTGGATAGTAATTGGTCATACACATATACCAGTATCGTGTTTAGATTTCTGCATGAGACAGGATCGCTGTATTTGATCCTCTGTACATACTGACACTTACATCACAGATAAGCTTGGCTATGTGCCCAGCACGTTCTTTCACAGTCGGTCGACGGTAGATATTTTATACGGATCAAAGCGGTGTGAAGTGGAGCGTTGTTGACGTCTATACTATCAATTTGTCATATTTCTTGTAGAAGAAGTTTAAACTATTGCGTGCTAGCGGGGCGTTTGTACCCCAGCTTCGTGTATTGGTGCTCCTAAATTCTTTATGTCTTTCATTTTTTTTTATTATATTTTGGAGACCCTGTCGTGGGAGCTGGTTGTCCTTGATATGATTTGGGTTGCGGTCATTGGCCCCCTTAGTTTGACCGTTTTTCTTTTACCATTTGGTATCGTATCCCTTTTCTGGCTTCACAATCACCGTGTTGTGCGTACCCTGTTGGATTTCTCGAGGGGCCGTTCAATCTTCTTTTCGTAACGTGGTTATTTTTCCTCGGTTGTCAGGAGTCAATTCTTAATCAAGTGAATGTCCGGTGGGTGGCGTGGGCGGCTTGTTTGGTTTCTGCGGTGCTTGGGTCAAAGGGGTTACTATCTGTTCGTGGATTTTTCCGTTGGTGAATGTACACAGTATTGGTGGCTTCCAGCATCTCAAGCAGTTTCCTTGAATCTCATAATATATTCGGATTTTTGAGGACTGTTCAGTTTTGTAGACTATTGGAGTTGCGTGTGGGTTTTCCTATCTTAGTTAGGTGTTACCATCGTAATTTGGTATTATTGTAGCTCTGTGTTGTTCGCCTTATAAAAATGTACACAAAATTGTGATTCCAATTTATTCTGCGCATCTTCTTCAGGGGGGGTTGGGGGGGGGGCGAGGGGGTGGGGAGTGGGGCCATTTTGCCGGCGTCTGACGATTTTCGCTTAACCGACGTTTGGTCAAGGTTTCTCGATGTTTAGTGGCCATATGTGGGCTCATAATCAATCAATTTGTTTTCCGGCATGGTGGTCTTGGGTTGTCTGGGAACCTATTTATGGTTCCTTAATTTTATTTGTTCAGCCATTGTTGTTTCTTAAATCGGAGTTTTCTAATTTGTCAGTTTCGGTTCCTCGGGGGGGTGGTTGGGGGTTGTTGGGCAAATTTATTATCAATTTTGTTTATCTTCCTCTTGGTGTGTGGTGTTTCGTCAATCTTTAATTATTTTGCGGTAAATGTGTTGAAATTCGAGCCGGTATTGGTTTATGGATGTCTTATTAATTTGTGGCGTAGATTATTCATGGCCTGCGATTAGGGGTGGGGTGGCGCGATGAAGATTTTTAATGAAGTTTAGGAGAAAACAGAGTTATAGAGATAGGAGTTACATGTTTGGTGGAGCGCTTGATGGAGACTGTTGGGATTTATTGTGACTCATAATTTGCTGATTGCTCGATCCGATTGTTGATTACGCGTGGCAAATTGTCTTATTAAGCGATTGCACCAATATCGATACGCGTTAAGGGTCACTGTCTCTGTCTTTTGCTTTAGTGCACCTTTGTGAGCGGCGCCGTCTTATGATTGGGCATTGTGGGGTGCGGGTAATAGTCCCAATTGTGCGTGGGACGATCTAGCATTTTTCTGGTCCCAGTGGATGGCTTGTGCCCTTTATCCTTGTCATTAAACATGTTTTCGTTTAAGATATAGTTGAGAACTCGATCACTACCTGGGGCCACGTATTCTAAGAATTCTGCTCAGGACTTTGGCGAGCTGCACCGGTGTGGTATGGGGGGGTTGGTGCGGGTTGAAATTCTAGGTTCCTGTGAATTATTCCATATTAATTTGCGGCCAGACGTTGTTTTTTACTTTACAATGGGGGTGGTGGTAAGGGGGAGAGCATACGTGGAACACACCAAAATAAAAACCTCGCACAAATATTAAGATAAGGAAAGAAATAAACATGGCAAATTGTTGAGGTAACGCCGGCAGGGAGCGCTCGGGCCAGACAATGTTAGGTATCTTCTGAAGATATAACGGAGGAATTTTAAAAATTTCACGAGATTATATAGAATTAAAATCGCTTTTTTTATAAACCCCTCCCTGCAAGATTTGTCAATTTGAAATTCCGTTGATTGGGGGGGGTTTAGGCGGCGATTTTGGGAGTGCCTATTCTAGACAAACCATACGTGTGGGACGCTAGGGCGGACGTTGATTCGAGGGGTATCCTGAGGATAAGACACGACACTTTTCTATTTATGGATATTGGTATAAGATAGATCAGTGGGGGTAGGGGCCTGTGGGCATGAAAAGTACTGCATTTTACTCGTGCCATCCGAGTAATTAGTACTGGGTGGCCTGGCTTAAGTAAACTTTGTATTTTTTTGAAGCGTCGTTCTGAGATAGGGGTCCGGAGAGAAGAAGGAGTTTGTTGTGTCGTATGAATGAAATAGGCCTGGGAGTTTGGGAGTATTTTGCTTAGGGGTGCTTTCTTTTAAGATAGCTTGCAGTATGTCTGGACGTGACATAGGCTCCTTGGATTGGTGTACAGTAACACGTTGGGTTGAGAAAAGTTTTAGTTACTTCGGTTTAGAGTGTTGGTATGTGAGAGTTATGGGCATTTGTGTTACAGCGGTTGATTTTAGTATGTTTGACGATTTGTCCCAATTGTGTGCGTTTTGGTGTGTAACTGTCCTGTGATCCCTGTTCTGCTGTTTGCCGGCCTTATCAATTGAGATGGTCTAACACACCCTAGGAAGGGACATTATGTATTGTTACCCATTGATTGGTGGGGTTGTGGTGGGTGGTTAGTCCTATGTGGACCTGCCGTTTGCGTGAGGGGGACATTCGCAGTGGCGCAAAGGGTGACGTTTCCCGGGTGTGAATGACTGATCGTGATAAACTTTAGTATTGTGTGATAAGGTAGGAATTTGCGGGTGTTGGAGCCAGAAGTTCATAAGCTTTGGCACCAATCGTGCGTCACCAGTGAATACTTATGGTATCGCGTCATGTATGGATTGTGGAGCGGAGAACCATTTTTTTTACTCGTTGGGGGTTGGAATTGAAAGTGGATGCGTGGCTGCTAGTCATGTGTAAATTATAGAACCTATTTTGTGGTGAAACATTGGGAGTTGAGACTAGTGATGAATTCCTAACCCTGGTCTTCCCTCTTCATTACGTATAAAAGAGGAAATGTGGGTTCGCTCCGGATTACTCGGGTCGGTTTTCAACGTCTATCTCAAGTATGCTTTCGAGTAACCAGAGTCCTGTATAGCTCATGGAGTAGAACGGACAAGGTAAATAGCTATGTTGGGCTTGTTTGCTAAAGAAGTCCATCTATTATTTTCCACGACGGCTTGGTTAATGCATTAATGAAGACGGTACGCAGAACTGAGGTATCTGATAATTCCATGAGGTGGTGCCATTAAAACCTTATAGAAAATGAATCTTTGTACTTTTGGAAACCCCGTAGTAGGAGCTGTTGGCGTGGGGGTGCGGTGGCATGCCTGGGGACAGGCAAGCTGTCAACGTCGCCATAGGAACCGACTTTTCGATTCTGGGCTAGGTAGTGGATTGAGTCGACAACGTTTCGTTGGCAAACGAGGATTGGAATGGAATGTCCTTTGGCCTAACCATGTCCCGTAGCTCCGTGTGTCCTGCTGCCTATGTCCGGACATCACGTGCTACAAGCCAAGCACAAGCTTGAGTTTACTTCGCACGACTCAGGTTGACTCGGCCGAGAATCGAGGTGTGCTGGACTGAGGTTGTGGGAATCGTGTGCAGTAACATTTTTCGATGTGGTTCTGTATTGATTCTGTTGAGAGTATCAAAGTTTTAACGAAATTTTAGTTGGTTTGTGACTTGTTGCAAATACAGTATTAAGTGGGAGGTATAAAGCAAGTACGTAAAGATATGGGTATGATTTTGCGCGTTTGCTGTGCGGCTAATTGTTGCACTTTAGTGCCAACAGTTGTTGTACATCCAGAGTTCATATTATCTTTATTGGTTATCTGAATGTATTTTCGTCTTGTGTGGGGTTGTTTTGTGGCGGTGTCTTATTTTTAAACTTTATTGATACAGTAAGTGAAACGTGGAGAATAGCACCGCAAAATTTTGTATAGTGAAGTAAGCGGCATATCCAGGGTGGTGGGTTTAGCTTGGAGCCTGCTTGGGCGATGTTGCGAATTCAGAGTTGTATCATATTATTCTCTTTCACGTTAGTTATAAATCTTATATTATAGCAGGTAAGGATAACGAGGAGGAACAGCAGCTCAAGAATTTGAAATAGTTTGGCCGCATACCAGTTTTAGCCTACCGCGAATTCGATGGGCTCTGATACTGTGCCTTTATTTCAGGGAATTATTATCCCTTGCGCTATGATGGCTATGGGTTGGGCGTATCATACCAAAGTATGAATGTGGCGGGGAGTCAAGGGTTGGCAGGCTGGCATACTCGTGTCATGGATCCAGGGATAAGATATAACGAATTTTTATTTATAACGTTGTGCAAGTCGAAAGTAAAGGGAGAGAAGCACGTTGCATTTTGGATATCGAAGCAAACAATAGCTATGATAAATTTAAGGAAAAACTCGTACGAAAATACGGAGACTTTAAGAATGAGCAAATTTTGCTCAAAAGAAGTTTCCAACTGCTTTCAAAAACATAATGAGTTCTATACGCAATATCACGAACGTCTGGATTCGTTAACCGTGCGATATAAGAATCTCTGTAAAATAAATTATTCGGATCCAATTTTAACCATGAAATTGAATGAGATAGAAGCACTAAGTTTAAATACTTTCAAGGCTGGAATCCTGGAGCCCTATCGGTCGTATCTACGGTATGCTCAGATCCCAGACCTCGGTTAAGCCCTTAGGATTTGCCGATCGTACGACAATGACAGGGCGTATGAAAACTATATGAACCAGTTGTGTGGTTCACAGAAACAGGCTCACCCGAAGTTAAATAAACCTTTCGAACCTACTTATTACCGACCTCCACACAACAATTTCGGAGAACTTTTTCCTAACCCCGTGTTAAACTCACTAGATCCAAACCTTTTAACCACTCACCCTCACCTGTACAGCCTCAAGTTATTAACCAGCCAAGAATAATGCCAACTACCGAAGCCAGACATAATCCACAATATTCTGTACGTCCAAACACATCATTTCAGAAACCTTTTAATCGCCCATATCCCACTCCAAGCAATATTGGGAGACGATATTCCCCACAACATCACAGTAATGCTCCAAAACCTTTGTCCGGTGTATCCACTATTCGAGGAGACATGAATACTCACGAAGACTTTGTAGATAGTTCTCTAAATTATAATTTTCATCCCGAAGAAACCGAACAGAATTATCATGTTGAACAAGAGTTCGATGATAGCATTAATACACCCTACAGAGCATTTACATTAGAGGACGAATTTGATAATCAGGATTTTCGCATGGTCCGGCCATTACCTCCGAAGACTTAAATAATATATATAATGCGCCAGAATTACCTTTCATCACATTGCATGGTCTAAAAATATTAATAGATAGCGGTGCATGCAATTCGATAATGAATCCGAACATAGCATATTCTCTATTCCCAGAATATATCTTTAAAAAAAAATTTTTGTATACAATCGGTACATGCCGAAACGATAGGTAACGATAATGTTAGTTTTTCCTATCTTTAATGAGTATGGTATCAATTCAACTATTAATTTTAGAGTAATGCAGTGGCATAAGTATTTTGATGCTCTAATCGGCACTGCTGATTTTGTTAAATTAGGTGCAAAAATTGATTACGCAAGAAATACTATAACTTTAGGTAACAAGGATATAATGTTCTATCTGCACTCTCCTTATAAGCAAAAATATTTCCAAGCCACTCATAATTCGTCATTCACTTCAGTCCCAGTTAATATTAAGGAAGGCGATGTTTATGTCCCAAACTTTGAAATCAACGGACACCACTTCGCCGACGCGATTTTACACGCGCAAAATTATCAGGTACTTTACCCAACCGAAACGCGGTTTGATTGGAACCCTAATAAACCTATATTTGTGGAACCACTTGATAGCATAAATATGCAACCGATAGAAATCAATTCTGTCGCGGAGAATGACATGTACGAATATTTACGTACCCAACATGCGAACGACCTTGAGCGTACAGCTATTTTTAATCTTTGCTCTCACTATTCTGATATATTCTACTATCCGGGGTGCGACTTGTCATTCTCAAATGCGGTAAAACATTACATCCGCACTACCGACGAAGAACCAGTTTACCATAAGAACTATCGCTATCCACCTCACTTAAAAGAAATAATTAATAGCGAAGTTGAAAAACTCTTAGATCATAGCATAATAACCCTAAGCGAATCGCCTTATTGCAACCCAGTTTGGATTGTTCCAAAGAAATTCGATGCTTCAGGCCAAAAGAAATGGAGGTTGGTTATTGATTTTAGACAGTTAAATAATAAGACTGTCGAGGACAAATACCCTCTTCCAAAGATAGAGGAAATCCTTGACAATTTAGGAAAATGCCAATATTTTAGCACTCTAGATTTGGCTCAAGGTTTCCACCAGATAGAAATGGACCCAAGATCTGTCGAAAAAACCGCTTTTACAGTCGATAATAGACACTTAATGTTCATACGAATGCCATTTGGTCTACGTAACGCGCCTGCTACTTTCCAGCGCGTAATGGATAATGTCCTGCGCCCATTTCTGTATAAATTCTGTTTTGTATACATTGATGACATAATTGTCTACAGCAAGTCTTTGGACGAACATATACAACATCTAACTTTAGTTTTTCAAAAACTTAGGGAGGTGAACCTCAAAATTCAGTTAGATAAAACAGAGTTTCTCCACAAAGAGGTTGCCTTTCTCGGACATGTAGTGTCACAAAACGGAATAAAGCCGAATCCTGAGAAAATCAGAACCGTAAAAGAATATCCAATCCCGAAAACAGCCAAAGAAATTAAGCAATTTCTCGGCTTGTCAGGATATTATCGGAAGTTCATAAAAGATTTCGCAAAAATAGCTTTCCCTATGTCTCGTTGCCTGAAAAAAGGATCAAAAATTGATGTAGAAAACCATGATTATAAGAACTATTTTGAAACTCTCAAAACCGTGTTAATTAATGCCCCTGTTTTAGCCTATCCAAATTTCGATGAACCATTTACCTTAACTACTGATGGTTCAAATTTTGCAATCGGTAGAGTTATTTCGCAAAAAGGACACCCCATTGCATATTACTCTCGTACTTTGAATCCAGCCGAGAGGAAATATTCTACAATAGAACGAGAATTACTAGCAATAGTTGACAGTTGCAAGCATTTTAAACCCTACTTATGGGGACGTCATTTTCAAATAGAATGCGATCATAGACCACTACAATGGCTTTTCACTTTGAAAGACCCCAGCTCCCGATTATACAGATGGAAAATAAAACTAGGAGAGTTTGACTTTAATATAAAATATGTTAAAGGCAAAACTAATTATGTAGCAGACGCTCTTTCTCGTATCGAAATAAATAATAATGAAGACGCCCAGTCTAATGTAGCTGACATTGGTAATGATGATTATCAAAAGGAAATAGATAACGAGACCATACATTCAAACCACGAAGATCCAATTTTTACTTTAAAGGCATCAGAAAGAAATCTAAATATGAATAGAAACCAAATCATAGTTAAATATGGAAAATTTCCTAAACTGTTAGAACAAAAATTATTTAAGAAAAATACTCGTCATATTATAATTGTCACTAAAGAAAACTTTTTCCAAGATTTGCAAAATTACCTTCTAAAAATTATTGTTACATCGAACAAATATGCAGTCCACTTTGTCGACGAGACCATAGAAATTCCATTCATCCGAACCTGTCAAAATTTATTTACTTCCGAACTAATAATTATTAGAACGCAAAAATTCTTAGAAGATGTTGAAGACTCCGTGAAACAGAAAGAGTTAATTTTACAATACCATTCCATTAACCACAATGGAATACTCGAAACAATAGACCATTTACTAACTAAATATTACTGGCCGCATTTGAGAGAACAAGTTCGAAGTTTAATTAATCAGTGTAATCTTTGTCAGAGAAATAAATATGAAAGACATCCAAATAATGTTGATAATCAGGGCCCTATCACAGCAAAGCACCCTTTTGCACAAGTTCATGTCGACACGTTCCATTTCGAACAGAATCGTATTTTAACATTAATTGACGTGTTCTCTAAATACGGACAAGCTTACATATTGCCAAATGGCACAGCACTAGCAGTATTGACCCATTTACAATTTTACTTTTCTCACCATGGTCTGCCTAAGAAAATCACTCATGACCAAGGAGGAGAATTTGAAAATAATTTAATAAAAGAATTTTGCAAAGCTTCAAACATAGAGTATCACGCAACCACTCCACTAAATTCCTCATCTAATTCGCCTGCAGAAAGGTTCAATTCCACCTTACTTGAAAAATTACGTATTTTAACAGACAAGGATAAATTTACACCCTTACCACAACAATTAGTAATTGCTATTACTAACTATAACTCTTCAATACATTCCACAACAAAAAAGCCACCCTTCAACATAATGTACGGTCCGTACTACGACACGTTATGCCACGTTTCTCTCCTCCGCAGATTCTACGAATACATCGAAAGACAGCATGAACAGATCGGTGTCCTACAACAAAAAAAAATCCGGAACCAAACACCTCTTCCTTCAAACACGCCTATAGGAATGGCGAAACTGTTTATACTTTGAATCCCCTCACGAGAAATAAAAAGTCCAAAAACATATATAATGAAGGCGTCATTACTAAAATAGAGGGCAATAGAATACATTGTAAAATGAAAAATGGGAAAACTCATGTGAGAAATCTAAGGGACGTAAAACCTAAAAGAAAATTTACCCCTTTTGCAGATTCCTCCCAGGATTCGCTTCAATCAACATAGAACCTGTTACGACCCACGGGTTCTACGCTGAGGTTTTAGGTCCAGCAGTGATAATTGACAATTACCACAAATTCATATTTCATTTCAACCTATCACGGTTAACAGAATCATACAATAACATCCATAAGGCAAGTGTTTCTCTCATTGAACATAGCAATAATACCTTTCCACATTTGTTCTTCGAACTATCCGAAGTATTGGGATATACTGACGAAAGTTTGAAGAAACTCATGCCGCGCAGAACAAAAAATAAAAGAGGATTAATAAACGGACTGGGGAGTATTATCAAATTCATCTCGGGTAACCTCGATCAAAATGATTTAGACCATATACAGAACGAATTAAATTCCATAAAGAATATACAAACAAAGGAAACTCAAAAAATTAATAAGCTAGTATCCTTTAGCAATATGGTCTCTAAGAAATTTTATGAAGAATTGAACCTAGTTAACCTAAACATGGACATTCTTAAAAATTTGTTAGAAAAAAGGAGCTTTGAAATAGGTCTTTTAGAACACTACCAATATATTGTGATGTGCATAAATAGACTTTCAAGGATGGTGACACCACTAAAGTTAAATTGTTCTCACGCGAAGACCTAAACAATATCAACACCCATTTACATTCTATTTACTCAGCCAAAACTATGATACACACGGATCCTTATCAGGTGTACGAAATTCTAAAATTTACAAAAAAGCAAGTGATCATGTTAAACTCAGAGATGATTGTGGTCCTTTCAGTCCCATTAATTGAGGTAAATAACTACCAATTGCATACTATTTATCCTGTTCCTACGCATAATAAAAATGTACTAATCCCTTCAGAAAGATATTACTTGCAAGGGTCAACACCAAAATGGTCTAACCGACCATGTAAAATAGGTGCAAAATTATTTATATGTACAAACTATAATATAAGAATTACCTCTTGTAACTTGACCAACCCTGCTGGATGTGAATTTGCTATTGTCAAAAACGAAATGAGTCTCTTCCAGTTGTTAAATAATGAACATGTTTTGTTCTCTAGTGTTAGAAAAGAAATAATATCTCAAACATGTATTAATTCACAATCAACCATGTATGTCTCGGGAACAAATATTATATATACCAATGAATCCTGTCCCCTCTCCTCTATGGGAATAGCCCTAGAATCAAAACCTACTCCATATATCTACACATTTCCAATAATAAAAATCATTGAACAGCCCAAGGTAAATCATAGAATAAGTTTTCTATATTCACACGTAGACGTTAATCAACTTAAATTAGATATGCAACCTTTTGACAATGATTATAGGATAGACAAAAAATTTTGTATCACCAATGTAATTGTTTTATTAATGTTTATATTATGTGGTTTACTATTTGTAATAAGAAAAAATTTGTTAAAATTGTACTCATGTGGTAAAAGAAAGACTCTTGTGTCTACTGAGGACAGTGACGACAGACCAGATGGGGAGGAGTTATGTACATTGCCCATACCCTGTGACCCTGTCTCTGTTTCCCCCCAAAGAGTCTATCACTCCTAAAACTTTATGTATATTACCCATAACCTATGACCCCGCCTTGGTCCCCCAAACGTTCCCATGACTTCTGAAAACTTATGTATTTGTTAAGAGAGGGTTACAAGTTCAACCCCAACTCACCATAACTTATGTTCCTCCAGTTTTTCTCATGAGAAGGAGCTGGCTCGCTAGTCATATTTTAACCTATTTTTGTAAACAGTGGAGAACTTTGTATCCAACCCTGTCTCCCCTCCAACGTATAAAAGGGATGGTCGCCCATACTCGACGGTTCACTCTACTCAAGATCTTTCAAGTAACCAGAGTCTGTATAGCGATAGACGACAATAAATACTTGCTGTTAAAAGTCTTCAATTATTTCACGACGATTGGTACAGTATATCGGTCCGAACCTGAGGACTG